>MJUT01053106.1:421512-432520 GCA_002080005.1 Gigantidas platifrons | reverse complement strand
AGCCAGGGTAAGGGTTGTGTGGTAGAAGACCTTACCTTTCAGCAAACTGTCTAAACCTGGTAACAAAGCCAGGGTAAGGCTTGCATGGTAGAAGACCTTACCTTTCAGCAAACTGTCCAAATCTGGTAACAAAGCCAGGGTAAGGGTTGTGAAGTAGAAGACCTTACCTTTCAGCAAACTGTCAAAACCTGGTAACAAGACCAGGGTAAGGGGTGTATGGTAGAAGACCTTACCTTTCAGCAATCTGTCTAAACCTGGCAACAAAGCCAGGGTAAGGGTTGTATGGTAGTTCATTTCTATCCAGTAATAATTTAATCAGATTTTTAAAGTTCAGTTCTAGCTCTGTGTTGTCTAAATATTCCCTGAATTGTTTTATGATGGGAGTATTGTATCCCTGTGGTGCCTGGTATGTCTCTCTGGGAACTATATCTCTCTGAAAAATAAAAACAGAAAATAAACGCACCTTTTAACCGTAATGAAAGCGGGAGGTTTGGTGCCATAAAATCTGATTCAACCCACCATTTCTTTGGAAATGCCTGTACCAAATCAGGGCCATTGCGGTTTTCCCAGTTTTCCAGTTGTTGACTGATTTTGTCTGTTTGCTTACTTATGAGTTTTGCCTTTCCCTTCGGAAGATTGATAGGTGTTCGGTAATTTTGTTATTACCGTTATTTTCATAATCATACAACCCCTTTTTGTTCAATGTTCGTATTTACCTCTGAACCAATAGATCCTTGTTCTGATGGAGTGGGGGATTCTCTTCGTCGAGGAAATTTCCTACTTCCTGGCTTGTATTTTGCCCTGGACTGGAAAAGAAATCACCAATTATTTAAAATATAAAAGCTCTACATTTTGTTTATTGCAACACTGGTAAATTATTGTGTGTTAGTCTTTGTTTACAAAAAATTAATGAAAATGCTACAATGAACCGAAATTTAAAAAAAAATAAAATCATCAACAAGTATTCACAATATTACTTGTGGAATAAAAACCATGTTCATTGTTCCATCTGTAAAATCATTAATTTAAAATTAATGTCTTAATTGTTTAATTACTGATTTGTTTCATTGTTTTAGAAACTTAAATTATGCAAATAAATAAAGGTTTACTTGACACAACACTAACCCTAACCCTCTGGTTTCCTCCACCAATAAAACTGACTGCTAAGATATAGCTGAAATATTGTTGAAAGTGGCATTAAACACCATAACTCTAACACCCCTCTCCTGCAAATAAATGCTTGATGATCCTTGTCTAAATAAAAGATAGTTAATTAAGTGTATCTTACCATCTTCTTGTCTTATAATGAACACAGCATCTGTTTATGTAATTTATAAACCTGAAATCATTAATGATGAAAATATTATTAAAACAGAATAATAAAACATCAATTTATCAAATATTTTGTCCACTGAAATATGTCACAATGCCCACAATTTAAGGTATAAACAGGTATTAAACCAAATGATTATGGGCACTAATACAATGATCTACATGTGTTAAAAAACACACACAAAAAATGTATGTTATACTGCACATGCCAGTTAATACAGATAAGATAAGATAAGATAAGATAAGATAAGATAAGATAAGATAAGATAATATTTTATTGTCCAATCAAGGGGCAGAGTCATTACAGTGATTTATATTAAAAAAAACATTCTAATACAAATGTAATAAACAGTATACAAACAAGCAATTTGCAGAAATTAGATTGGTACATAAGTACTAAACATATCTATGTCTCTGATGAGTATAATATTTGGAAGAGTCAACAAAAAACAAAAAAATATATATATATCCTTTGTAGATAAATAGGTTATTAACTTCTTCTGAACACCGAAATAGAAATAAATACAAGTTTAACTTGTGAAAATAGAAATGGATGTTTTTTTAAAGGACTATGACATTAATATTGCTATACCAGTACAATTACATGTAAAGATATACATTGTTGATCACCCAAACTAACTAAACAAAATACAAATAACAGTTTTACTTTATCATTGTTGGTAAAATTACAATATCTACTAGATTCTATTTGATCTATTTGATTGATTGATTGATGTAAATCTATTTGATCTAAGCATGATGGCATTTCTTAATATTTCCTTATAATTCTATATTAAAAATCGAGGTGGGATGAAAATCATTGGTTTTCACAGGAGAAAAATCTGTCTGACATCAATAAATACTGCTGTATATGTTGAATTTGTACTCTAACAGATGTTTCAAGGATGGTTAATAAAGGGAGATCTGATTCATTGTCTAAAGATAGATGGTAGTCTTGATATCTTAACTGAAAGTGGGTGGATCCACCAGTAACACACAAAACAGTATAAATGATCTACCCTTTAAATATTTAGTAAAAAGGACAAATCTTGCAGACAAAATGCATTTCAGAAAAATATAGTTTCTATATATTTATGCACGGGAGTTGGAAATTTTATAAATATATCCTGAATATAATTCAAAATGGGAAAAAACTGTTAATTTTTAACAAATACATGTCAAAACGCCCAGACTACCAAAACACCTCCTACCAAAATGCCTCCACTTTTTACCAAAATGCCCCATTTTTTTTTTACCAAAACGCCCCCACTATTTTTCAGAGTAAAAGATATTTTACCAAAACACCCCCACTTTTTTATTGCCAAAACGGCACATTTAATAATTTTGTTCTACTCAAGCGAAGATACATGTATCATGTGTGATGTCTTGTAATTCAAGATTTGTGCAGTAAATTTATATATTGTATACTGTATGTATACATGCTTATCTTACATCAGACGACAACAAACTTGTATATACATGTATACGCTCCGGTAATAGTGTTTATAAGTATATAAAACTGACTTATATTCTAGGCAAAGTTGGAGTCTATAATGTAAAGGGGGTAATTCAAGTTGGACTAAAAGAAACAATAAGCCATGGTTTGATTTAGAATGTAGAAATGCACGTCAGAAGAGAAAGAGTCAACCTCAGCCCTCAGGTCAATACGTCAAAATTATTTGAATTTTTAAACAATTTAAATGCCACTCCTGATGCGGGAGAAGATGATCTAGATTTTAATATTGACTCAAATTTTATGGATAATCTCAATGAGAATATCAATCGCTATATATCCAGAGAAGAAATTTTTGATTGTATCAAAAAGCTGAAAAATGATAAAGCATCTGGAGAAGATGGTATAATCAATGAGTACATTAAATCCACTGCTCATCAATTCATAAATAAGTACGAAAAGCTATTTAATCTGATATTTGATTGTGGAATTATCCCTGAGAGTTGGGTGATTGGCAAAATTAAACCTATTTACAAGAACAAGGTCAAGGGTAACTCAAGCGAACTTAAAAATTATAGACCCATTACTGCCGCATAACGATATTAAGCCAACGGTTGCTTGGGGAAACTTTTTACATCTGTTCTGTGTAACAGACTTTGTACCTATTCGGAATACTTTGCTGTATTCACTAAATACCCATAAATATTAAGCCCTATGGCCACATCAAGCCATTCTTTTGTTGGTTTTGTACATTTGTTTTTCACAATACCTTGGCTTGTGTGTGTTTTTACTTTCTTACAGGTAATTAAGCTCATAAAAGACTGTCGGCACGGATAAAGGCATATAATTATTGTAATAATTAATGAAACATATAAATTTTATTAAATGCAATCATCATTACTTAAATTTATAACTTTATACAAAAAAAAATGTGCTTATAATTCCAATCAAAGACCCATTAAGGGCAAGATCATTACAATGATTATATATATGGGTACAATGTAATAAAACAAAAACAAAATATTCGAACAAAAACGATTCGTGGGAAGACATTTATAAACATTTGAATCACATTAAAAAAAAAATTATAATGATTTATTTTTGAAAAAAAAGTGGGGGCGTTTTGGTAGTGGGGGCATTTTGACCTTTTGAACTCATCTATATTCAGGACATATTGACAAAGTTTCTCACTTCTGTAATTTATGATTAGATACAAGATATTTTATTTTCCAATCTGATGATGGAGCCCAGAATAGCAGAATAATCATTTACAAATTAAAGAACATAAAATACACATATGATTTGTAACAATTAAATGTAATTTGAAGACATATTAAGACAATACAAAAAAAAAAGAAAAAAAGAAAAAGATAAAGAAAAAGTTTTGGAGACACTGTGACTTTAAAGGTCAAAGGGGGAGACAACCCATAAAAGCATAATATTCTAATGTATTTATTATATTATTATTATGATTTTTATTTATTTATTTATTTATTTATTTGGTTTTAAGTAATTCTCTGTTTTCTTTCTTTAAATAAATCAATTAATAGTTTAGATGTTAATGAAATAATTTCTTTATCGTAACCATATAAATTTATCTTCTGTTGATAAGTTCTCAAAGTTGGTATATAACCTTTTTACAATATTAAAATATTTTGCTCCACAGTTATCTAATGGCGAGCAAATCATAAGGAAATGAAACTCATCTTCTATATTTAAATTACATGTATTACAAATTCTATCTTCAACCTTCAAACCATTATGTAGTAAACAAATATTGTTACATGTATATAAAGAGACTTATTTCTTATGTACAAACATGTCAATAATTAACATCACATTCCTAATATATCTCTGTTATGAAGAGTATGAACTATGCCCCATTTTCCTAATAATATATTATTAGGATTGATTGATTGATTGGTGTTGTTTAACACCAACTCTAGCAATATTTTAGCTATTTATATTATTAGGAAAATGGGGCATAGTTCATAAAAGCATTTATTTCACAACGAAACATGTCAAACGGGTTCATATGCATTGTAGATGCATATTTTATTGATAAAATTGAAGAAAAAATATCCTGGACCTAAGTGCCTGTGGCCAATGTGTGAAAAGTGGTCAACAGAAACTTTTCTGTCTGATGTCATTATTTTTTAACAATTATAACGTCGTTTCTGACAACTGTTGCCAGTATTGGTGACCAAAATCATAATTTACCCAACAACTGATGGTCAGTACTGTTTCATTTTTGCGTACGTTGTTTTGTATTTCTAACGAAAGTACCATAAACAAGCCCAAGCAGTGGTATCAAATGTAAACAATCCACTGAAAGGTTAAACAAAACCCTGTAGTCATCCCGATACCGATTTAAAAACATTCACCTTTATAAATACAGATCGATGAATATATATTTTTAATTCCTCATTGATATTTCTTTTAATTAATATATTTAAACTCACATTAAACCTTAATATCACCTGATATTGACAAATTTATTGAAATTTAAGGACGAACAAGTGAGACATATTTTTCATACTCACATAAACAAACAAAATGGCAGCTTCCATGGAACATGTGTCACAAAAACCAAAAGTCATAAAAAGTGTTAATAAGTCGAGTAATGAGAAGAGATTGATAGTTATTTTAGAGAGAGCATCGTTGGAATCTGTAAAGGTTAACGTCCCAATGTGAAAATAAAATAGTTTGTATTGAACTGTGCAAATTATAATCTTCAAATCTGCTGTGCCAATGATTTTTATGTGATGCCCATTATTAGCCAATTTAATTTCTTCGTGAAACGGATATATACGAGATTTACAGTTTTCTGGTAAAGAGTTAGATAAATGAATTGACAAAATGTTTTATAAAACTACCAGTATTTATATATCAAGGCAGCAATGTTAGTTTCTCCGCATTTAAAACAGGCATATCGTCACGGTATATGTTTTCGTCTCATCCATTTTATTTTGATTTTCACAGCGCACGTGTTATTTTTTACCTGTCTTCCGGTTTTTATATCTAGATAGTAAATATGACTGCAACGTGACATCTGTCAAAAATGTTTAAGATTGCTTTTAAAGACGTAAACTTTAAACTTGTACCAAAAATAGTGAACCTACAATGTACTTACTGAACCATACTTTTTGTAATGCCAAAAAATTACTTCATTTATAAAGTAGCTGGAAAAAAATCCTGAAGGGCTATATAAAATTGAACTATGTCGTCTGCATCTCAGACACCCACTCTACCTGTCATATGATTGTCATGGTGTCACTGATCGTACTTGTAAACAAAAGAGCTGACTGAAATGTGCCGGTTTCTTATATAAAATGCACGTCAACAGCAGTGCATTTTGGTTTCAGCACTAAAAAAACAACAAAAGTGAACACAATTTTGAAAGTGGTCATTTTTAAACATTCTGTTATTTTATTTAGATGTAGTATGATTTATAGATGGCCAGAACCATAAAATATTAAAACCAGCCATTTCCGGATTTTAATTTTGTTTACATCCCGTATATCGGCCCTGTTTTTTTTACTTTATACGAAAACATATGATGCCATTTTACTGACAGCAGACATTGCCAGATAATCGAGAGTATATTAAAATTCAAGAATGGCTTTTCAAACAATCTTATGTACAAAGAAATATTTAACTTGCCATTCTGTGATAATTCCAATCGTCATATGAATTAAGGGTTAACACTGTCAATCGCCAGATCGGAAAATCGATAATAGGTCGAAAACCCATAATACGAGGATACATAAATGGGTCATTTTGCTCATTTGAATATATCTGAGAATCGGCCTCTTTCATAATTTTATTATGATTTATTTGTGGTACCCTTGGCGATTGGGCCTGTTGTTGTCAGGGCTTTGGGCGTTTCCCTATCGTCTGTCAAATTGGGTTTTACATCTATACGCAGGATGCCCTAATTTGTTGCCTACATAATTGGCATTTTTCCCGGCATTGGTTGAAATTGGCCATTCCAATTACAATCTTTCCTCTTGTGTCCCAGAAAGTTACAACTATAGCATGTTAATTGAACATTTTGTTGAGGAGAGAAGGAATAAGATGGTTGATTTAAAGAATTTGATTGTCCAGATTGTTTTGAAATAACTAGTTCAGAAACTGTTTTGCTGAGCTTAGCAAATTCTTGTGTTAGAGTGTGTATATTGGTATTTTTGGAGCTATCTTGTTGTTCAGGGGAAGTTGCAATTGATGGTAAATCACTTTGGTGATATCCACACGTTTCTGCCATTTTTGCAGATGTAAATGCAACAGCTAAAATCTGGTGGTTGTCCAGCACGAACGAAAAACGCAACTTTTTCGGGGAGCCTATCAATGAATCTTGCTAGTACGTGTATTTCATTTTCTGGTTTTTGTAATAAGGTACCTTTTTCAATTATTTGACTATGGTAGTCTTCAAGTGTTTGACCAGGTCCAAGCTTTAATGCATTGAATACCTGCCCTTCCATCATGGTCATTGCATTATTATTGGCGAAATTTATAATTTTTTCTTCAAATAAAACCTGTTAGTGTACCGACTCCCATTTCCACTTTGAAAAATCGCTTAATGCATTAAGCCATGTTAAGGCTGGACCCTTTAGATGCAGATGGCAAGCGGCAACTTTCTTTCCGTCGTAGTCATGTAAATCAGGCAGTAAGGCGTATGACATAAATTCTGATCAAAATTTCTTTGCATTATCATTAGAATAGCCTGAAAATGTTGAACAGTTATACATGTAGCTAATGTTTCCATTTTTGTTGATCTTAATTTGTCAGAATGATTGAATAGACTTTCAAGTGACATTTAATACAAGACAAGTTATTATTATTTTATACTTGTATATAAGTAACATTTAATACAAGACAAGTTATTATTATTTTATACTTGTATATAAGTGACATTTAATACAAGACAAGTTATTATTATTTTATACTTGTACATGTTTTTTAATGTATACAAATGTAATTAGAAATATTAGTCCATATTTAAATAAATGTCTTTAAATGGCTTTTGGCCTTTAAAGCTTTTGGTAATATGTTACATCTTTAGGACATGCGCAAGGTGACGATGTTTTATGCATATCTACATTGTATTTCTGATATGATTTTGACCCAGTTTTCATTGTTTACGTTTTTACGATTCATTGAAAAAAATAAATGCACCAAAAATGTGTCACACTTTCAGGAAAAGACTACATAAATTGCATAAAACCAAAGCAAAATATAATCAAACGTTCATGATAATAGAAATTATCGACGAAGTGCGAGGGTGATGAACTTTCATACATCGGAGATATATAAAGACACATTTTCTAGTTCAAATCTGTAAAAACATTGGTATTTTCTATCCTTTGCAGCGTCTATCAAATAAAGTAATCCAACATCCACTTCGAACTGTCCGCCATTTTATTTAACTCAATAACTACACCACATGATCAAAATCATGACGTATTTTGTTTTAGTCTGTCTCGAGATGTTAATAATTGTAAAAATTATTCAACACCTTTAATAGATCTGACATCGAGAAGCAGACTATAGCTAAATACGTAACAAAATTGATCACTGGTACACAAATAAAAAATGGTGTACAATTCAAACAAACTTTTGGATTTATGGATCTTTAACTACTTTAAACAGTAAGAGATTATCAATATTTTTTGCAGATATAAACTAGAAAACATGTCTATATATGAAATCTTACCTGCACTTGATCTGACACAATCTGTCCATGCCAAAATATACATTGCAGACGCAATGCACCAGGGATCAAACTTTAAATTTCAATAATACCTTTGATAGGACTTGTGACCAGATTAGGATGGAGATACATACAGGAAATTTGAAATTTCTTTGGAAGCCTAATCTCAACGAGATTATGCAAATTCATTCACAATCGCATTCACAATCACAGACACTTGACTTGTTTCTATCAATGGGAAGTTTTATAATATAGTCATATTCTAATTCACTGCTAGATTGACCATTAAGTATTCGCAATGAGTTTCAACATGTCTATGTTTGTTTAACTTGTTGATGTCTCATGACACTGTTCAGTGTAGAGAATTGAACAACATACAAACACAATGTAGCAGGTGTCTTACTACTAATTAAAATAATCTGATTGAAATTTGGCTCTCTGAGATATTTTTGGCTTTCATTCCTCCACGAGCTTAGTGTGGTACACCAATGTTCACAAAGCTGGACATGCTTACCATTCTATAGCACTATTTTTTTTATAGTTGACTTTTTGTAGTACATTTTTGTATTAGAATGTGTTTTATTTGAAATTCAATCTAATTGTTATTAATGTAATCATATATGTGGGTCCTTTGGTACCATGGTAGTCAAATTAAAAATATGGCTGTGAAAGTTGATTGAAATAGCACATGAATACATGGAACCATAAGGGGCCACCATGGTCTTATTCGTATGGTAGAAAAACTAGTTGGATTTATAGCTACCTATGAAATCAGTGCCTATCACCACTAATATTGTGAGTTCAAGCCCGTTCAGGCAAGGTGTACTCGATACAACATTATGTGATAAAGTTTGTCAGTGACTTGTGGCAGATTGGTGGGTTTTTTTTCAGATACACCGGTTTCCTCCACCAATAAAACTGACTGCCACGATACAACTGAAATATTGTTGAAAGTGGCGTTAAACACCATAACCCTGGAACCATAGGCATAGAACCATCTCTACCATAATGGGATTGGACAATGTTATGTATTTATATCTACAACAATCGTGATATATACATATGTACATGTAGGCTTAATTAAAATACATTTGAGGCCAGGAACGTTTTCATATTTTTAGTTTTTTGTCAATTGAATGTCACAGAAGCAAGTCACTGTTATTAATTGGAAAGTTTATATTTACAGGTTGGGAAACAGTTTGAGCTGATGAATTGTGATAAACATAAAGGACTAGCTAAGAAGTTTAAAAGAGATATTTCACAATGTCGGCCTGACATTACACATCAGGTATAATGTTTAGTAGAGGTATTTCTCAATGTTGGCTTGACATTACACATCAGGTATAATGTTTAGTAGGGTTATTTCACAATGTCGGCCTGACATTACACATCAGTTATAATGTTTAGTAGAGGTATTTCACAATGTCGACCTGACATTACACATCAGGTATAATGTTTAGTAGGGATATTTCACAATGTTGGCCTGACATTACACATCAGGTATAATGTTTAGTAGAGGTATTTCACAATGTCGGCCTGACATTACACATCAGGTATTATGTTTAGTAGGGATATTTCACAATGTTGGCCTGACATTACACATCAGGTATAATGTTTAGTAGAGGTATTTCACAATTTTGACCTGAAGTTGTGTATATATAGTGCACAGATCATTGGAAGTATCAACTTATAAATTGGATGATTACAACTGATCCAATAATCTTTTTTGAGGTCTTACAGTAAATTCTAATTCTTTGTGTTAGAAAAAAACATTACTTTATTCCTTCCTAGTGCTATACATTTGTAAAACAATAATGATTATTTTATTCCTTCCTAGTGCTATAAAACAATACTGATTACTTTATTCCTTCCTAGTGCTATAAAACAATAATGATTACTTTATTCCTTCCTAATGCTATAAGCTTAAGAGAGGTGGGGCTATATTGCAATCACCTTGTCCGTCCGTCCGTTTGTCCGACCGTTCACACTTTCGTAACAGATATCTCAGCTTCTATTGGAAGAAATGATTTTATATTTGATATATGGCTTTGGCATGGTGAATTGTACCATGTCTCCCCTTTCCAGGTTTACCGCACATCTACTTCCTGTTTACCGTGCGACTTAGAATTTTTCATGTTTGCCGTAATGAAAACTTTCGTAACAGTTATCTCAGCTTCTAATGGAAGAAATGATTTCATAATTGATATATGGCTTTGGCAAGGTGACTTGTACTGTGTCTCCCCTTTCCAGGTTTACCGCACATCTACTTCCTGTTTACCATGCAACTTACAAATGAACGAGTGGGGGTATTCTTAGCACGACGTAGAGTACAACATCTTGTTTTCCTAATGCTATAAAACAATAATGATTACTTTATTCCTTCCTAGTGCTATAAAACAATAATGATTACTTTATTCCTTCCTAGTGCTATAAAACAGTAATGATTACTTTATTCCTTCCTAGTGCTATAAAACAGTAATGATTACTTTATTCCTTCCTAGTGCTATAAAACA
>MJUT01053106.1:394419-414035 GCA_002080005.1 Gigantidas platifrons | reverse complement strand
AAACCAAAGGGCCTAAACAGGATAGTCAAAGTCAGGTATTGGGATAGTCAAAAGTTAGGAAAGCCAGGTGAACCAAAGGGCCTAAACAGGATAGCCAAAGTCAGGTATGGGGATAGTCAAAAGTTAGGAAAGCCAAGTAAACCAAAGGGCCTAAACAGGATAGTCAAAGTCAGGTATGGGGATAGTCAAAAGTTAGGAAAGCCAGGTAAACCAAAGGGCCTAAACAGGATAGCCAAAATCAGGTATGGGGATAGTCAAAAGTTAGGAAAGCCAAGTAAACCAAAGGGCGTAAACAGGATAGCCAAAGTCAGGTATGGGGATAGTCAAAAGTTAGGAAAGCCAAGTAAACCAAAGGGTCTAAACAGGATAGTCAAAGTCACGTATGGGGATAGTCAACAGTTAGGAAAGCCAAGTAAACCAAAGGGCATAAACAGGATAGTCAAAGTCAGGTATGGGCATAGTCAAAAGTTAGGAAAGCCAGGTAAACCAAAGGGTCTAAACAGGATAGCCAAAGTCAGGTATGGGGATAGTCAAAAGTTAGGAAAGCCAAGTAAACCAAAAAGGGCCTAAACAGGATAGTCAAAGTCAGGTATGGGGATAGTCAAAAGTTAGGAAAGCCAGGTAAACCAAAGGGCCTAAACAGGATAGCCAAAGTCTGGTATTGGGATAGTCAAAAGTTAGGAAAGCCAGGTGAACCAAAGGGCCTAAACAGGATAGCCAAAGTCAGGTATGGGGATAGTCAAAAGTTAGGAAAGCCAGGTAAACCAAAGGGCCTAAGCAGGATAGTCAAAAGTTAGGAAAGCCAAGTAAACCAAAGGGCCTAAACAGGATAGTCAAAGTCAGGTATGGGGATAGTCAAAAGTTAGGAAAGCCAAGTAAACCAACGGGCCTAAACAGGATAGTGAAAGTCACGTATGGGGATAGTCAAAAGTTAGGAAAGCCAGGTGAACCAAAGGGCGTAAACAGGATAGTCAAAGTCAGGTATGGGGATAGTCAAAAGTTAGGAAAGCCAAGTAAACCAAAGGGCCTAAACAGGATAGTCAAAGTCAGGTATGGGGATAGTCAAAAGTTAGGAAAGCCAGGTAAACCAAAGGGTCTAAACAGGATAGTGAAAGTCAGTTAAGATTAATTATACCTGAGTGAGAGTGACTTAAAGGTCAGTACTACATATATTTTAATGATGGTGCTATATTACAATACAATTCTACATGTTGTGTGTAGAATACCAAGGTGAAATTACAAGGTATCTTGATTGTCATTATAATGTCAATGATATTGTTTATTCTGTATTAACAATTATTTTGACAATAGTTCAAGAATTTGGGGTGAGTAATTGTTGTTTAACGGCAACTCAGCAATTATTCAGCTATATCATGGTGAGAACAAGTTAATTTTCGTTGAGATGATGATGAGGTGAGCTTTGTACTAGACCAACATGCTTAGTAGGATTTTTATAGTGCTAACTCACTGAAACAATAGTCTGTGGATAGACATGTTGCCCCACTCTGACACTTTATCGTGATTCCGAACCAACCTGTCTTTGTTGTTTCTCCTTAATGGTGCATGCGTAGTGGAGAAACAACAAATACCAATTTTATAGTCATTAGTTTTACCTGATCAGGGCTCAAACCCACAATCTACCGCACTACCAGGTACATGTATTGTTATTAAACCGCTTCAAAACCAAAGGGTATGGATATTCAAAGATTATAGAAATCTGATTTTATTTATTTCAGTGCAATTATTACACAAATTAAGTATTCATGCTGCAGACGGCCCACAGAAACTATTAAAGGTTCGTTTGATACAATATAGCATATTTCACGTACATTACGATATTATATATATAAATGATGAGTGTATATGTGTTTTTTCTGTAAGAATTGATACACATATTATACTGGTTTCTAGGAGCCTGCAAATCTATTTACAAAAAGTTGTAAATGTAGTTTCAAACCGTGAAACATAACATAAATTTACATGTAATTTGATAGCCACAATTATTCTTTGGTGTTACCTATTTCTAAAATCAATTGTAATACCTATATCTGATTTGTAGCAACCGTAAATATAGCTATATTTGTTTCTTTTAGTGACACAGTGAAATACATGCTTCGATGAGAGAAAGGGTATCTAGAAACTGTACATAATCTCTGGACATTTTTTTGGGGAGGGGTCATGTTTACCAATGAACAACTCAGTAAACAATAGACGTCGTCTTCCTTTGCATCCTCTCTTTCAAATCATTGATTTTGATGAAGGCGATAAATCAGTTGTAAGACCAACAAAACAATTGAAAGCTGAAAGTGGCGTTAAACACCAGTAACCCTAACCTAGTATGGTACAAAAATAATGATTGTGATTAGTACAAATATTGACAGCAAAGGTCAAGGTTCACTAAAAATTGGTCCCATGTCATAATTAAATAATATTAATGTCTTCAATAGAAGAGGCTATCACACAACTTAATATGACATTCTTGAACCCAACAGTTAATTGTTGTTGCCATGGCAACCAATTACATATGAAAAATCCTAAATTGTCTTGATGACAGCTCGAATAAGGATCTATATTGTGTATTATTCTTAATATAAACTTGATACTATCATCTAGGTTTATTAATGACATCAAAAATAATACATACTATTTTCATTTCCATTTTTGCTAACATAGCAACCTATATCTGAGCAGTTATTTATGTCCAAAAACCCTTCTACTGGTTTTCATTCAATAAAAGCAATATTACCAGTACTTGATTTCATTATTTTTTTAATTCATTGAAAACATTTGCTTTTTGGATGCCATTTTGAATTTGTATAAACAAGATCATACTCTGATGTTTTCCTTAAACAATTAAGTGCATATTTATAGCCACAAATTAAAAAAAAAGCTTAATCACAAAAGTATTTTTAACCAGTTCATGTTTGAATTAAAAACAAAATCCCCAGATCTCTATCAGTATAGTAATAGGAAGACTAGTGTCTTATAGCTATATGTCTTACACTATAATCCCCAGATCTCTATCAGTATAGTAATAGGAAGACTAGTGTCTTATAGCTATATGTCTTACACTATAATCCCCAGATCTCTATCAGTATAGTAATAGGAAGACTAGTGTCTTATAGCTATATGTCTTACACTATAATCCCCAGATCTCTATCAGTATAGTAATAGGAAGACTAGTGCCTTATAGCTATATGTCTTACACTATACACTTATTTCTTTGAGGGTAATAGCAAGTTTATTGTTCCCCAGCGAAAACCATGGGCAATAGTTGGTGTCAAGGGGAACAAGACACTTGCAATTACCCGAATATCCAGTCAATAAGTGTTTTATTATACAGCATAAGAGATGAAGCTGCTCGCCATGTTTGTTGTTGTCATTGGGGTTCTGGAAATTTAGGTTCAACACAGGGGAGGTGAATAGTCTCATGGTTTAAAAAACCCATTGGTCCAATTTGTGTGTTCGGACCTAACATTTTCTTATCCTGTAAAGACTGACGGACCAGTTGAAGCTGTGCAATTACAGACTTGAAATAAATAGGAAGTTAAAAGTTAGATGTTACTGCATAATTTTAATCCAAAATTCACTGTCCCTTATAATATTGTTAACATTGGGTTACGTAATCTGAAATAATTCAAGATTAAGTGTGGGTTTTTTTCTGTACGAACTTCCGGTAATTAATGGAGCACACACACCGGGATGGTTGTAACAGAATAGCTTAAGATCAGTTTTGCGCTTTACGGAAATGGTAATTCTTTCGATAATACATAAGCGTATTAGTGAAGCAGTTCAAACATAAAAATGGCCCGAAACTTTGAAAGTCATTGACCATTTTTTTTTAAAGTTAACAGAGTGGCTCATGATACTGACAAAAATAAATTACATAGTGAAAAAACACCACAACTAACAAAAGATAAAAGACACGATAGGCTTAAATGGAAGAGAACATTGTAAACATCTTGGAAGGAAAAAATTCCTTGGGTTGAGACGAGTGGTAGGCTGATAATCCCGTTGATCTAATTTCGCTGAAATTAAACTTCCGA
Source organism: Gigantidas platifrons (assembly GCA_002080005.1). Taxonomy (NCBI): domain Eukaryota; kingdom Metazoa; phylum Mollusca; class Bivalvia; order Mytilida; family Modiolidae; genus Gigantidas; species Gigantidas platifrons. Next base: position 409,989 of record MJUT01053106.1, on the reverse strand, counting down.
AGACATTTTCGGCGCTGTATCTCCAGATATTAATTAAACTTCCAAAGATATAATCTGTTCTGTATTTGTGGAAGTCTAATTTTCGCAACAAGATTACCTGCGATCATGCTAATGAGAATTATGAAGTAAATATGTGGGGTAAATACTGTAGAATATATCCAGAATTTGAACCAAAAAAACAACAATGCTTTGTTAAAGGTACAACCAATATACGAAAATTGACTGTTTGATAGTCCAGACAAAATGAAAAGCAGGTTTTATAAAATTAAGTGTACAGCAGCATCTGATCAGGTATTAAATTGCTAACCTAAAATAGTCATTTTAAATAATATGTCACTCAGTTACTAGTATGTTAATTTTGTGTTCAACAAATTTTATTTCCTTCATTCCCATATTCAGGACCAGTAGATTCCTGATTCTCACTGGTTCTGGACCAGTGAACTTCTGGAAAATATTTTAACCCCTGAGTCTTTTGTACTATCCTTTAGTGAATAGTTCATGACACAATTTACCAGTAAATAGAATATTTATGAATATGTCTTTTTATAGGAAAACTTATGAATTAAATAACTATTTTCTTTTAAGCTGAAACTTTTGTTATATTTTTGCAGATTATTAAAAACCCAGTGATAGATCATTTACCTGTTGGTTGTAAGAAGATTGGTACATCATTTCATGCTGACATTACAGATCCACGAGATCTGGTTCCAGATAATGAACCAGTTGTATTTGTTGTTGGAGCATTAGCTCATGGCAGTGTAAGTCAATCAATGTATAGTATTTTATTATTAAGTCTAAAACTAGGACATAGACTTCTGTTGTCAGTCTAAGACTAGGACATAGACTTCTGTTGTCTGTCTAAAACTAGGACATAGACTTATGTTGTCTGTCTAAAACTAGGACGTAGACTTCTGTTGTCTGTCTAAAACTAAGACATAGACTTCTGTTATCTGTCTAAAACTAGGACATAGACTTCTGTTGTCTGTCTAAAACTAGGACATAGACTTCTGTTGTCAGTCTAAAACTAGGACATAGATTTCTGTTGTCTGTCTAAAACTAGGACATAGACTTCTGTTGTCTGTCTAAAACTAGGACATAGACTTCTGTTGTCAGTCTAAAACTAGGGCATAGATTTCTGTTGTCTGTCTAAAACTAGGACATAGACTTTTGTTGTCTGTCTAAAACTAGGACATAGATTTCTGTTGTCTGTCTAAAACTAGGACATAGACTTCTGTTGTCAGTCTAAGACTAGGACATAGACTTCTGTTGTCTGTCTAAAACTAGGACATAGACTTCTGTTGTCTGTCTAAAACTAGGACATCAACTTCTGTTGTCTGTCTAAAACTAGGACATGGATTTCTGTTGTCTGTCTAAAACTAGGACATAGACTTCTGTTGTCTGTCTAAAACTAGGACATAGATTTCTGTTGTCTGTCTAAGACTAGGACATCAACTTCTGTTGTCTGTCTAAAACTAGGACATCAACTTCTGTTGTCTGTCTAAAACTAGGACATAGACTTCTGTTGTCTGTCTAAAACTAGGACATAGACTTCTGTTGTCTGTCTAAGACTAGGACATAGACTTCTGTTGTCTGTCTAAAACTAGGACATACTAGGACATCAACTTCTGTTGTCTGTCTAAAACTAGGACATAGACTTCTGTTGTCTGTCTAAAACTAGGACATAGACTTCTGTTGTCTGTATAAGACTAGGACAGACTTCTGTTGTCTAAAACTATGACATAGACTTTTGTTGTCTGTCTAAAACTAGGACATAGACTTCTGTTGTCTGTCTAAATCTAGGACATAGACTTCTGTTGTCTGTCTAAAACTAGGACATATACTTCTGTTGTCTGTCTAAAACTAGGACATAGACTTCTGTTTCTGTCTAAAACTAGGAAATAGACTTCTGTTGTCTGTCTAAAACTAGGACATAGACTTCTGTTGTCTGTCTAAAACTAGGACATAGACTTCTGTTGTCTGTCTAAAACTAGGACATTGACTTCTGTTGTCTGTCTAAAGCTAGGACATAGACTTCTGTTGTCTGTCTAAAACTCTAAAACTAGAACATAGACTTCTGTTGTCTGTCTAAACCTAGGACATACACTTCTGTTGTCTGTCTAAAACTAGGACATAGACTTCTGTTGTCTGTCTAAAACTAGGACATACACTTCTGTTGTCTGTCTAAAGCTAGGACATAGACTTCTGTTGTCTGTCTAAAACTATGACATCAACTTCTGTTGTTTGTCTAAAACTAGGACATAGACTTCTGTTGTCTGTCTAAAACTAGGACATAGACTTCTGTTGTCTGTCTAAAACTAGGACATCAACTTATGTTGTCTGTCTAAAACTAGGACATAGATTTCTGTTGTCTGTCTAAAACTAGGACATAGATTTCTGTTGTCTGTCTAAAACTAGGACATAGACTTCTGTTGTCTGTCTAAAACTAGGACATAGACTTCAGTTGTCTGTATAAAACTAGGACATAGACTTCTGTTGTCTGTCTAAAACTAGGACATAGACTTCTGTTGTCTGTTGTTTTTTGTCATGATGTTAGAATTGATAGTATCTCTGGAGTTTAGTGTGTATCATGATGATTTACTTCATTTTTCTATTGTTTAAGATTTTGAACAGAACCAATCGCTGCATATTATTTAATCTTATGAAAAGAGTCCATCTTTATTTGACTGTGATAATTGTTGATTTTTACAGGTAGATATTGATTATATAGAGAAGACAGTATCCATCAGTAACTATCCTCTCTCAGCAGCTCTGACTTGTGCCAAGGTATGCTCAGCGTTTGAGGAGAAGTGGGGTGTAATATGAATAAAAAAAATTTAATTAAAATGATTTTATTACTTTATCAAATATACTAGAAAAAATAGATCATATGTCATAAGAATAGAAAAGAAAATGACTAATGAATAAAATAATGAAATATACACTTCCTTGATGGTGAAATAAAGGTGGACAATTTAAAGTAAAGAGACAAATACAGTATGAGGCTGTCCATAGTCCTTCACGAGCACTTGAGTTCACCCACGGTTTTTTGATGGGGTCGGTGTTGCTCATCTTTTTAGTTTTTTATATTGTCCTATTATGTGTCTTTACATTCTGATGTCCATTAAGATTTCCGCTTAATAACGATGTTCAGCTCGTCTTTACCTGCAGTTGTTTGTTGGCGGGCTCATGTTTTATTTACGTTATTTCTGTCTGTTTGGGTATAGTGGTGTCCAACACATATTGTGTTGTGTTTTTGTTTTGTTTTTCTTAGTCTTGTGTGCCCTGTGTTGCATGCTTCTCTTGGATTGTCCATTTTTGATTGCCTCTTCGGTATTCTCTAACGTTTGTTTACTTTATATGTGAATCACGTTATTTTTTTGTTGACTTGTGTATAAAAATTTGTTCTGGTATGCAGGGCTTTCTATAAGTGAGTGGAAGGGAGTCACAGTGCTATAATTTGAGGCTTACGAAAAAGGACAAAAGGACAACCAATGGTCTACAAACTAAAGATCGAGTAACATGAATCCCACCAATAACTGGGAGTGAACTCAGGCACTCCGGAAAGTTTAGCAGTTCCTGCTCCACACGTGGTACCCATCATGTTAGTCTTGTTACCCAGTGATAAGTCATGAATGAGGAAAGGACCTGATTGTGATTACAACAAATGGAATATATCCATGATCTGTTGTGACACAGATACTCTGTAGTGGTGAACTAAGTCATGGTGGCGACCGTAAAACTTTCGAAGTGATTACTTCAACTTAGCCACTAGGAACCTTGGCTCAGTAGCTTCCGTGTAAGCAGCAACCCTCCATCAAAGAAATCATGATAGGAACCACTAGGAACCCTTAGCTCAGTAGCTTCAGTGTAAGCAGCAACCCTCCATAGGAACCACTAGGAACCCTTGGCTCAGTAGCTTCCGTGTAAGCAGCAACCCTCCATCAAAAAAATCATGATAGGAACCACTAGGAACCCTTGGCTCCGTAGCTTCCGTGTAAGCAGCAACTCTCCATCAACGAAATCATGATAGGAACCCTTGGCTCAGTAGCTTCCGTGTAAGCAGCAACCCTCCATCAAAGAAATCATGATAGGAACCACTAGGAACCCTTGGCTCAGTAACTTCCGTGTAAGCAGCAACCCTCCATCAAAGAAATCATGATAGGAACCACAAGCACTGGCATATTGGATCAACAGAGATGTATATATGTACATATATACTCCATATGCAGGTGCTGCTAGGGGCGTCGTGGTCGTGATCATATGGTAGTTGGATTTACAATTACCTGTGCAATTGGTGCCTATCACCACTAAAGTTGCGAATTCGAATCCTGTTCATTGCGAGGTGTACTCAATACAATATTATGTGATAAAATTTGTCAGTGACTTGCGACAAGTCAGTGGTTTTCTCTGGGTACTTCGGTTTCCTCCACCAATAAAATTGATCGCCATGATATAACTGAAATATTGTTGAAAGTGGCATTAAACAAAAAAAAATGGAATGTTGTTGCTAAGATATGAAAAGTGTACGATGTCAAAAAATTGAAACCATCCCTTCTGTCATAAAGTTTCATTCTTAACCGGCCCTCACTTTAAATTTCAAAGTCTAGTTCAAGTTATGGGATTTAGACCCTCGTGAATACTTATGTTGAAATGTCTGCAAAGAATTCTACCACTAGAAATAGAGTAAATGAGAAATAAGCCAGGTTTGCCACTTCAAAAAAAAACTCAACTGAATAAACACAAATATTAATAAAATAAGGCTAGAAAATAAATATCTCAGTAAATATGGGAACTGAAACACTAGTAGCTGTCTCCTAAATATATCATCCATGCTAACTATGATCCAAGCTTATAAACACATCTTGACCTATACTTATTTAATGCACTAGCAAAGATATATACTGGTAATCAAAAACGAAGAAACAGAAAATTCGGAGGAACAACAATGGCACATCAATGTGTGGAAGAAAGTATTGGTTCATTCTCTAGTAGATAGTAAGCAGGTCGTCAGAAGGAGCAGTTAGGATAAATAGAGTTGAAAATCTGATTTTTGGAGTTCAAATACACAAGAGAGACGAGTGCAGCCTCAATTGAGGACTTCCATGTCTGTTTATATACATTTGTACATTGTACAAAAAATGTAATACCAATAGGCTGAAGCCTAAGGGTTGATCTGTAGAACTATTTAGCCTTGCACCAATGAAGGATTTGATGATCCAACTATCAATATGCAAGTTATGAATAGATTCCGGTGAGCTCAATGAGCCCATTCAGTTGGGGGGCTCAGTCGCTGCAAACCCCCAAGAAATTTAGAAATTGACCTGGACATTTTGAGGCCATATGAAATGGATATTAGAGCATATTCTAAGGTCAATATTAGGTACTTCAACCCATCGGCTTATAATTCTATTACTAAAGTAGCCTTATTTAAATAACAAACACTTTTTCAAAAATCCATCGATTTTTTTTAAGAATTCGCTCATTAAATAAAGTGGCTACAAGGACCCCTCCATTGATAGAATATTTCAGCTACTAGTAGTTTTATGACAAGAACCAGTTTAAGAATAATATATCCTCTAGGTAATAATGTGGCATTTGGATGGACCACATTGGGGGGAGGGGCATTTACCGTAGATAGACAGTACTCGCAGAAAAAAAGGATGTGATGGAAAAGGTCGGAAAATTTGGCCTTGCTAAGTGCCATTAATGACAACTCGTAACGTCACTAACACAAAGAAGTCTTGGGTGTGAGAAGTTTATATCAATACCTTGTTTTTACAATGTGTTGTAATGTATTTACAGCATATGAGTTACTTTGCAACTTTATTTTGTCTGCTCAGTCTGATTTCTATAACAATCACTAGCATTGATCACTGATATTATCATCAGTACAGATAGTATATAAAGTTTGATGTATTCACAGACATAAACGTTATAGAACTAACCCACTGAGGCCCCTATAGCTTGAAACATGAGGTAGTTAGCAAAGGCAGGTTCTGGATCATCAAGGAAAGCAGATCCTACCAGGGCTACTAGAAAATAAATAAAATATGATTACATTGTTCTGTTAATGAGTAATCGATAAAACATTTGCACAAGATACATTCAGGACCGGCATTAGGAGGTGTGTGGCCCAGTTGTTCTCTAAAACCTGCAGTGTATTGTGTGTAGTTGAAGAGTAAAGAGTAGATAACTTCAGCACGGAGCCAAGATACATTCAGGACCGGCATTAGGAGGTGTGTGGCCCAGTTGTTCTCTAAACCTGCAGTGTATTGTGTGTAGTTGAAGAGTAGAGAGTAGATAACTCCAGCACGGAGCCAAGATACATTCAGGACCGGCATTAGGAGGTGTGCGGCCCAGTTGTTCTCTGAAACCTGCAGTGTATTGTGTGTAGTTGAAGAGTAGAGAGTAGATAACTTTAGCACGGAGCCAAATTGGGATCAATCGGTCCAGTTATATTGTGGTGGTCAGTTTTATTGGTGAAGGATTAAACCAGAGTATCAGGAGAAAACCACCGCCCTGCCGCAAATCACTGACCAGCTTTATCACACAATATTGCATCGAGTGCTACTCGCCCAAGTGGGATTGGAACTCATAACGTTAGTGGTGATAGGCACTGATTACATAGGTAGTTGTAAATCAAACTACCATGCATTCATGACCAGAACGGTCCCTATATGAGTTTCACACAATTTTATATTTGTTAGTGGAATCGATTTTGCCTCTGTTTATATACTTTTTCTAATAGATATTATTATGCTTTCTGTAAATTTCTTCTGTAATATAAGTTCATACGATATTTTGGCATATATCACAAAGAAGTATATATATATAGCGTTGATATACTATGCGAAAATAGTACATCTACTATGCCAGTTTCACGCGGGGAAGGTTGGGTTTTCAGCTGTCTGTCAAGCTACATGTATATATAGCCAGTCCACATGCAAAGGGGTGGATCGAATCTGTCAATCTATCATAGTCGCCACCAACATTATTATTCATGTTACTGTTTTTTAATACTTGTTATTGTTGTTAATTAAATATCAAGCTTCAAAAATCTTTATATTTTTAAAGCCTTAAATGAAACAAAGAATATTTTCACACTTTCAAGACTATCTGATCCAATATATTAGTCACCAATATCAGGACCTCCTTTATTGTCATAGTTCTCAATATATTTTGTTTACATATAGCAATCAGCATAATAATAATAATAATGTTGTGTTAGCAATAACTATGCCATATAGTGGTCAGGGTTGAAGACATAGTGCACTCCCCTTCGGGTCGTGAACTATGTCTTCAACCGGTGTGTTCCCCGAATGTCAACTTTCTTAAAATCACATATGGTATACGTACATATTGTTGTTTTAGTAATTATAATTGATTAAATTGAGGTTCAGTAATGGAGCACCATTAAGGGTATGTTACCTGAGCATCAACTGTCTTAAAATCAAATATATACAATGTATATAAAATTAATTTCAGTAAATAAAATAATTTAAAAAAAATAAGGTGTTATTTTAGAATATTAGAATTTAATATTGAAATAATGCATATAAAATTAATTTTGATAAATAAAATCATAAAAAAGATAAGGTTTTATTTAAGAATATTAAAATAAAAAAAAAAAAATATTTGAATAAATATTGAAATAAATTAGACTATTATATTTATTTAATTTCAATATACATTTTGCATGTTTATGTAATTTTTGGTATAAATCTAATTTTAAAAATGCAATTATTGTTCTTTTTTAATATAAAATATGGTTTATATTAGAATTTGTATATTTAAATGTAATATTAGGGAAAAAACCAGAGCTCTGGGAAAAAGCAATAATGTATCTTTGAGTTACTGATATTTAATGGTGTTTGAAAGTGTATGATATATTATTGGTAAAAATAATTGGTAAAGATAACTATCACTCATTGTTTATACATATATTTATATTAATACTCTTCATGGTCGATACCAGTCCTCATGGTTTGATATTATAAAGAGCATCTTAGATAATTGTGGTTTCAGTAATATCTGGGAGAGTAAGGGAAATTTTAATTTTAATTAGAATGGCCATAAAATATGGAAAATTCATCAAAAGGGATATGTTGTAAAATAATTAAAAGAAAATTTGGAATATGAACCATACTTAGATGTTTTAACATATAAAAACAGAATCACATTTTGTAAATTTATAACTGGTATTCACCTATTACCTATCAAACAGGAAGATGGAATGGCATTGATCATGGGAATAGACTGTAATATATGCACGGATGCAGAGAAAGGTGATGAATTCCATTACATTCTTCCATGTAAATCTTTTGCAAATGAGAGAAAATTATACTTTAGTCAATATTTTTCACACAGATATAGAGTTTAAATCTAAAAATAAAATATCAATTATAGTTTTCCTTATTTTCAATCCAAAATATAATTGATTTCTGATGATTTACCCGAGTTTACCTGGGATTTACAAAATAGTTGACCCCTTAGTCCATTTTAATTACAGTGGTCAATGTCTTTTGATCTTTTTGAAAGGTGACCTTCAGGGAATCAGCCCTTCAATCCTGACCACTATATTGGCATAGTCATTGCTAACACAACATTATTATATAATTAGAACTATTCTGTCAGTATGGTCATGCAAGACTGGTTTTGTATTGTCCGGTTACTGTATGACCATACTTGAGAACAGGAAAACAAAATTACCATCAGTAGGAGAGTTACACCATCAGTAGGAGAGTTACACCATCAGTAGGAGAGTTACACCATCAGTAGGAGAGTTACACCATCAGTAGGTGAGTTACACCATCAGTAAGAGAGTTACACCATCAGTAGGAGAGTTACACCATCAGTAGGTGAGTTACACCATCAGTAGGAGAGTTACACCATCAGTAGGAGAGTTACACCATCAGTAGGAGAGTTACATCATCAGTAGGAGAGTTACACCCACATAAACCTGTATATATAGTAGATACACACCCGTTTAAAAACTGAGTGACAATTAAAGTAATAAATAAACATTATTTTTCGTGGATGTCTGAATTCGTGAATATTCAATACTAAAGTAGTTATAAACTGACCATCACTTTGTGTATGCCATATTGCATCACATATTCCCCAAATGGCTGGTACAATGAAATATACAGAAAACAATAAATCTCCCTGCCATGACCAGAATATTGTAAGAAAGCTATAGTTCCAAGATTTAGTATAAAACTAGTGAGGAACATTGGAAGTCTCCCTGTATATTTCCCTAATATTCCAACCCAGAGAGATCCTATGGTGTTACTGGTACCAAAACATAGCATTGCATAGCCTATTCATTCTACTTCTAGCTTACAAGCAACATACCGGTAGTCCTGTAATAGAAATGATATAGGGTTAGGTTAGGATTAGGGTCGTTACTGGCACAAAAACATAGCATTGTATAGCCTATCCATTCTACTCCTAACACAAGCAACATAAACCTGTAATATAAATGATATAGGGTTAGGGTCATTACTGGCACCAAAACATAACACTGTATAGCCTATGCTCCTAACTTTCAGGTAACATAGGCCTGTAATACAACTGATATAGGGTTAGGTCAGGGTTAGGGTCGTTACTGGCACCAAAACATAACACTGTATAGTCTATGCTCCTAACTTTCAGGTAACATAGGCCTGTAATACAACTGATATAGGGTTAGGTCAGGGTTAGGGTCGTTACTGGCACCAAAACATAACACTGTATAGTCTATGCTCCTAACTTACAGGTAACATAGGCCTGTAATACAACTGATATAGGGTTAGGATCATGACTGGCACCAAAACATAACACTGTATAGTCTATACTCCTAACTTACAGGTAACATAGGCCTGTAATACAACTGATATAGGGTTAGGGTCATGACTGGCACCAAAACATAACACTGTATAGCCTATCCATTCTACTGCTAACTTGCAGGTAACATAGGCCTGTAATAGATATGATATACTCGATATATATCATATACGTCTAAAATGGTTTGTAAAACAACACCAAGTACACAAAACAAAGTGATAAAGAATTAAACACTTCGTTGAATGACAACATTTTCGTCCCACCGAGGGACTTTATCAATGTCTACTTAAACAAGGGCAACGCAAAGCGTGGCGTATCCCCTCGCCTAAAAATTTTACCCGGTGACCTTGACCTTTGACCTTGAAAATCAATAAGATTCCAGATTCTCTTAAGGACTAAGTATGTACCAAGTTTGGTCAAAATCCATTTAAGGATGTTGATTCTAGAGTGTTCACAAGGATGTTACATGGTAAAAAATTTGACCCGGTGACCTTGACCTTTGACCTTGAAAATCAACAGGGTTGCAGATTTTCTTAAGGACTAGGTATGTACCAAGTTTGGTCAAAATCCATTGAAGGATGTTGATTCTAGAGTGTTCACAAGGATGTTATGCGGTAAAAATTTGACCCGGTGTCCTTGACCTTTGACCTATGACCTTGAAAATCAATAGGGTTCCCGATTCTCTTAAGGACTAAGTATGTACCAAGTTTGGTCAAAATTCGTTGAAGGATGTTGATTCTAGAGTGTTCACAAGGATGTTACGGACGGACGGACGGAAGGAAGGACGGACGGACGGTAGCGTTACTATATCCCTTTGCAACTTCGTTGGCGAGGGGATAATAAAGTTTCGAACCAATATGGCGTCTTAATTAAAAAAAAAAAAGTTTTTGACGGTCCATGTGCGGGACAAAAAAAACAGAAACTGCACATATGAAATTACATACATAAAAGAATTGAAATTCTACATATAAATTAATGAAAGTATAATAACAATAATATAAATACGCAATAGGGCTACTCATTTAAATAAATGTTAAATTAGAAACAAAAATAAAAATGAGACATTATTTGTAAATGTATCGAAGAGAACTGTCAAAAATATTTTTGAAAACGGTATGATACCCAAACTCATTCACAAAACGGCCCACCAAAGTGTGGAATATATACTTTGGGCCAATTGAGCAAACTGTATGTTCTAATCAGCGAAAACTATGGAAACAAAAAATCTTATTGCACGGTAGTTGTATTTCTATCTGTTATCTATTTTTTTGCTGTTAAACACGTTTTTTTTACTTCTGGAGATTTATATATATATATCGATAATGATCATGATGATGCATTATAATCCCATTACCTGGTTTAATCCGACACAACGTTTTGTCTCTTCCAAACCAGGACATATATTTTGGTTGAAATGTGTCTTTTTATCTTCTTCTCTCTCTTTTTTTTTATCTTATATTTGTAAGTATATAAGTATTAAGTTTTAGGTTTTACAGAAAAACAGTTGGTTGTTGTAATTGGTGATGTCGACCATTACTGTTTAAATTTTTATGTTCAAAGTTCACGAAGTATTATCTCACTTCAATTCCTAAACATTTATTTAGTAAATAAAGTGACATAACACTTTAAATTAAATTTTATCCTTTAATTATATAAGTTTTATAAGTTTTTTACACAGAGAACAGTTCAGTATCAAACATTCTTATAGTTTTCACAAACTTAACACTGAAAATAAAAAAATTACATTTGAAATCATTTACTTCCTAATTTCTCAACTGTAATCGAATGGTTGGCTGCCTACAGACATTATAACATTATACAATTAATGACTTTTAATGAGGTGGATACAAGGATTTATTAACCCAAGAATATTATATTTACCGAGGCCCCTTAGGGCCGAGGTAAATATATTATTCTTGGGTTAATAAATCCTGGTATCCACCGAATTGATTGATTTTTATTTTTATTTTTGGTGTTTTAACGCCACTTTCAACAATATTTCAGCTATATCATGGCGACCAGTTTTAGTGGTGGAGGAAGCCGTAGTACCCGGTGAGAACCGCCGACAATGGGCAAGCAACTGGTAAACTTTATCACATGCGGCTGCGAGTCGAGTGCACCCTTTTTTGTAATTTACAAAGCCGGGCGCGAACCCACGCTGTATTGGTGCTAGGCTTGTATGAGTTGTTAAATCCAACGACCTAACTCATTGAGCCACCCAGGCCCCTCCCCCCGAATTGAAAGTCATTAATTGTTTTATTATATGACACATTTTATATGTTTCTTTCACCCTTACAATAAGCTTTTTATCACGACATTTTCGTTTGCTTACCTTGTTGGAATGTTATATTCATCTGGCGTGACGTCACACCAGGTGATTATAACATTCCAACAAGGTAAACAAAACCACGAGGTGATTATAATGTTTTATAAAGATCGTTACTAGGGACGTCAGCCAATCAGAAAAAGACATTATTTGAAGTCATATAATAATATATATTATCAGCCTTAAAATGGGAGCCATTGACATTTAAAAGTTAGCGAATCAATTGTACGGTGACAGCGAAACCGTACACTTGATTCGCTACCTTTTAAATGTCAATGGCTCCCATTTTAAAGCTATTGTTTTGTGTGCTAAACCCAATGCGTTGACCGATATAAGTTGATCTGTGTGTTTATTGATTTTTTGTGTAGTTATAAATAAACTTCATTCATAACTACGATTTTCCCATTGTACAACAGGTTAAAATGCCGACTATAGCCAATGAAAATATCTCATTTGAGGTCAGTGTAGCTATAAATAAACTTCATTAGAACTACCATCCTATAACAGATTTTCTGTATACGGCTGTTAAAATGCCTACTATAGCCAATGAAAAGATCCCATTTGAGAGTCAAGTTCGTACAAAAATCATTAACCAGACGAAAACAGCTTTATAAGGTTACCTCCTAATATTCCTGACCGGTATTCATTGTTTTAAACAGCACAATATTTATTCTTTATTGTATCGATGTAGCAATATATCCTTGTTTTGGGGAATTACTTACATTTGTAAACTGAGCAAACATCATGGTCTGCTCGATTCCTACGAACAGACCAAATGGTACAATCAATGCCATAATTAAATCTGTACATAAAATGCGTCCATTAGAAGAAAGTCTTTGTTGAAAAACGTGACATATTTGTCCTCCATGGCTGATTTGATTGGCTTAAGTAAAAATATAACTATTAATAATCCTATCAATGAACATCCTAAATATATGCTGATTAAAATGATTTCAAGTTTGTGTTCTGGGGAACGTATAACATTTATTGTTTAATTTCCACGGCCGGTTGTCTGATCACACGGACAGAAATCTGCACCACAAGCGGTGTTATTTGTTTGTTCCGTGATTGAAGTGTCAGTCTGAAAAACAACGGATGAAATCAAATTTCCCCAAACTTGTGAACTTTGAAACGCGACGAAAAATACTCCAAATAATTTACTGAGAATTGAATCAAAAGCTTCTCCTGTTAATTTGTGATATTCCATACTCATATCTGTGACGTAGCATGATTGTGCTGTCTACATCATCCCGGTTGATAATCCAATTATTCCCCCAGCAATAATAAGAATATAAGGTTCAGGGTAATAATTAGCAGTCACATAAATGCATATGCATACACACGACAGAACGAATGCACCTTTAGACACGAGATAACACTTCCTACTGCTATGGCTGTTAAAGAATATAATCCAGTGTCAGCGTTAATAGCTGCTTGTAGATTCTGTAAACCGGAGTATGCTGTAAACTAGAAGAGCCAAACAATACAAATGGCCGCAAAATTTGTTATAATTTGTCTCTTCCTTTGTCTTTTATATCTATCGTCTTTTTCCTGAGTAGTTCTTAATTTCTTGTCTTGAACTGTCATTGTCTTAAGATTATTTATTAATATTTCCTAATTGTATCAATAAATCTACCCGAGAAAAAAAAAACCAAGAGAATTATCTTTACTATTTATAGTTTTCAGATAGCATGGAAGTTTATCAGAACATTTATAAGTTTAGTATGGATAGAACATTAATTTTCCCAGTATTATACAAATAGATACCTGTAAAAGATAAAGTCACCGTAGTATGTATCGGTCAGTACTCAATCCTCTGTTGCTGGACTATAACGTCACCGTAGTATGTATCGGTCAGTACTCAATCCTCTGTTGCTGGACTATAACGTCACTGCAGTATGCATTGACCGGTAGTCAATCCTCTGTTGTGTCGCAGGACTGTTGTTAAAGGGCGATAGTCAAGTCATTAAAAGTGAGAGTCGTTATGTTTGTATAGAGAACATCTGTGACCAACAGCTAAATCTGTATTGCCATATATAATATCAGACTAAATTTATATTATAAGAAAATAAGGTGCTGGGTTGTATATCGGTTGTACTGTTTTGTAAAACCCCATGTCTATATTGTAGTAGCACCCAATAAATGTTGTATTGAAACCCGGCTGCACTTAATTTATGGCAAGAACAATGGGGGTTTTATAGTTCGTTTCTCATAGAGTAGTAGTATGATAAATTATTCTGAGGACCGTCTTGGTCGTGATCGTATGGTAGTTGGATTTACAACTACCTGTACAATCAGTTCCTATCACCACTAACGTTGTGAGTTTGAATCCCGCTCATGGCGAGGTATACTCGATACAACTTTATGTGATAAAGTTTGTCAGTAACTTGCGGCAGGTCGGTGGTTTTCACCGGGTTGTTCGGTATCTCCCAACAAAAAAACTGACCGCAACGATATAACTGAAATGTTGTTGAAAGTGGTGTTAAACACCATAAATCAAACCAAAGTTGAAGCAGCTCATAATCACCAACACATTTTATGAGTGGTCGACCGTGGTCTGTTGTATGGTTAAAACTTTTCTAACCATATCCCATGCATGCCATATGCAGTCTTGTTTCTCTTTTGCGATATACAGTTTTACCTATATACCCATCTCAATGACACCTTTTAGATCATTGTTTGTCCTTTTGCCCTTTTTCTTTTGGTCATTGTGTTATTTGTCCTTCTTCAATTGACATATATAACCGCATCACAGGGGTGGATCCAGGGGGAGGCGCATCCGGCGCCCCCTCCCTAAAATTGGAAAAAATAAGATTTTTTTTGCGTAAAATCGTGATTTTTCACACGAAATACCCAAAAAAATTTCGCGCCTCACTCCGCTCGGCTCGATTATTTTAAGTACGCCCCCTAACTTGAAATCCTGGATCCGCCCCTGGCATCGGTTGTGTAATGGTTATTGATGTTACAAAGTAACCTGGCCGGCCTGTTTGAACTTCAAACTATGACCGTGGACGAATCTACTCATTTATATGTAACAGCAGGTTTTCGTACAAGTAACAACAATCGGCTATTCATAGTATTGTTTTTTTACATAGTATAGAATATAAAAGGTATAATAATTGTCAATTGACTCTAATTAAATGAATAAGTGAATTCAGATATAAACTATTTTACCTGTCCACCCTAAATTAAAAATGAAGGTTCCAATTGAACTACGACCGATAGCCACGCCCGGCCAAGTTAGCCTGAATCAACAATACTTTGCTTGCAATCTAATTAAAATTAGCTCTACGCACTTGCTCCCCCCTTTTTTGTTTTGGTCGCTGCGTGGTATATACCACGCAACAACCAAAACAAAAAAGGGGGGAGCTTTGCCTTGCTCGCATCGAGTGCGGTAGATCGTGGGTTCGAGCCCCTGT
>MJUT01053106.1:361454-383835 GCA_002080005.1 Gigantidas platifrons | reverse complement strand
TTTTTTTTATTGAAAACATATGCACAATTTAATTTACAAAACATATTCACAATTTAATTTGTTGACTGATTTTGTCTGTTTGTTGATTTATGAATTTTGCTTTTCCCTTTGGAAGATTTCTCGGTGTTCGGTAATTTTGTTATTACCCTTATTTGCAAAGTAAATGCAGAATTTAATTTAAAAAACATGTACAAAGCGTAATTTGAACGATGTACAAAAACTGTTGCACGGGGCACAGGCATTTGACCGATGGACCTTAATTTCCCCGTGTTTGCCACGGGGGTACGTATTTTCAGGGCTAGTAATGATGTAGGACCTCTATTTGTGTGTCCTGGGTCCACACGGATACTATAGAAAAATACACAAGGTAAGAAACAAAATCACTGATAATGGCGGCGTACTGCTGTATTTCTTATTATTGTCGATTTCCCTGATTTCTGAAAAATAAACGGATGGAATGCACTAACCTTGTGGACCCCCATCAGCTGTTTTGCCACTGGTTTACTCTCATATTCGTACTATTTTGCATATATACACCCGACTATCTGTTCCCAAGACCGATTGTCAACAAACCCGGAGGTCGACCACTTATTTTCTGTTACGCGGCACGCGATTGGTCAAGGCAAATTTCCGGAAAAGAATTGACCAATCGCGTGCCACGTAACAGAAATAAGTGATCGACCTCCGGAGTTGACAATTTTCAGTGATTTTGTTTCTTACCTTGTGTATTTTTCTATAGTATTCGTGTGGACCCAGGACCGACAAATAGAGGCCCTACATCGTTACTAGCCCTGAAAATACGTACCCCCGTGGCAAACACGGGGAAATTAAGGTCCATCGGTCAAATGCCTGTGGCACGGGGTGCTTAAATTAGGTTTAGAAAGTGAACTTCATGTTTTATTGGATAATTTTTGTGGTAAATTATATAGATACAAGACCATGTGTCATCTGTTTCTATATACAATGTATCCAGAAATAATAGTTTGTATGATAAAACTTTTCAACATTATGGATACAAAAACGTAAATTATATATTAAATAGTATTTTTCCAGCTTTCATTTTAGCTTTTCATTATTATAGTCTTTTCAATATAGTTACAAGTCAGAAATGTTAAACTATTTTCCTTATTAGTAAGAAGAGTTTGAAGATACCAAAGGGAGGTAATCAGAATCCGTAAATAGGACAGACAACACAATAACCAAAGGAAAAAGGACAAAAGGACAAACAACGATATGCGAAACACTACCCAGAAAACTAAATACAAATGTACATTGTACAAGATCGAGTAACAAGAACCACATTAAAACAGGGTGTGGACTCAGGTGCTCCGGACAGAGTAATCGGTTCCTGCTCCACTAGTGGCACCCGTCATGTTACTCTAGTTACAAACCTGGTTATAAGCCATGGATGAGGACAGGACTGTGATGTGTGGTCATTTGTGACACATATATTCCGTAACTCTTAATCAAGGCATAGTTATAGTATGAAACATTTAAATGTTTTTACATTTCTTTCATTTTCTACATGTAATGAACAATCGAACGAACTAGTATATACATTGTAACAATCCATAATAATCGTAGAACAGTATAATATCTGTTTATGTATCGAATATACACATACCTTGTTAATTATATTTTCTGAAATGTAAAAATCTACAAGGAGCGAGTATAAATAGAGACATAATGACCTAATGGACCAAAACTTTTGAAATTAATTGTCAGAGTTCCTATTATTATCATATATTGATGTACATGTAGAATGTTGATTTGAAAACTGGATTTTTAAGAATTCTTTTCTGGACATTATATAAGACAAACGAACTATATACCAACTATAATAGACATAAACCTCATGTTATATTATTAGTTTTTAATGGCCAGTTTAGACAAACGATTTTTAGTCAAAAGGAAATATACCCTCAGACATCTATCATATAATTCTAGACTTTGGTTGATTGTTCAAATGTATCCTTATTTCGACAATTGCCACTAATATCATGGATAATACTAGGGTCCCTGCGGCTATATATAGCTTTATGTATTCACAAAGATGGACATTGTATAAATATCCCACTGTGAACCCCAATGCTTGGAATAATCTTAAATTAGCGAAGGCTGGTTCTTGTTCTTCTGCAAAGGCTGATCCTACCAATGCTGGAAACGAAATCAAAATACATAGATTAAAATAAGACTGGTCATACGATACTGGTAAAGCTTGCAATATCAATAATAAAGGATAACATACATAGTTAATAAGGCTGGTCATACTAATGATACTGGTAAAGTTTGCAATATCAATAATAAAGGATAAAATACATAGTTAATAAGACTGGTCATACTAATGATATTGGTCATGCTTACCATATCAATGATAAAAGATAAAATACACTGTCAATACGTGTACGGCTTATTTTTTTTTTATATAATGCTTAATAACCAATCAATGGTCTTTAGTTGGATTTATGTGTTATTTTTCTTGATTATCATCCAATCAACTGACGTCATTTCCGTCATGTCAACTGCAGCAACAAAGATATAATTCTCAACATTCTCATAAAATAAAATAAATCGAGCCCTTTCTCGCGACAATTGGGTCCAATTGCTCCTGAAAATTATCTTTATCTTATATTAGCTACACAAAAGGGCGTGCCTTCTATCTTTTAATTTCAGATGTTTATTCCGTAGTATTGCAAAAATGTAGTTCTAAGTCTTAATTTTATGTAGGATGATAATATCCAAAATATTCATAAAAAAGCAAAACATTTAGAATAACAGATATATTAAATATATGATAAGTATACCTCCACTTTGTGTCTGCCATACTGCATCAGCCAATCCCCACACACCAGGAATTACAAAGAACATGATAAACGGGACCTCCCCACGAAATGACCAGAATCTCATAAATCCCAAAATTCCAAGGTTCAGAACGGTAGCAAAGACAAATAATGGCGGTCGTCCAGTATACTTCCCAATAAAACCAACGAGTATGGATGCTACAGTATCACATACTCCAAAACAAATCATGGTGTACCCAATCCACTCAATACCCAGTTTGCATTTTACAAATGACTGAAAAATAAACATACTATCAGTTATTATGGTATAACCTATATACTATCTATGAGAAATGCATTTTACAAATGACTGAAAAATAACTAGAGAAAGTTGATCTTGTGATCACAGATACCCCCGCATTCCAAATTTTGAATGAGGCAATGTTTAAGTTTGAAAAGATTTGGTTGAGCGTTACTTTTATTTTCATCCAGAAACCTTTAAAGTCCCTATCTTCTAAGAGAAAAAGGGCCATAATTCATGAACGGTAAATGTGAATTTCACCATAATCGAACTTAATCTGTATTTTATGGTACATCGCGTTGTGTTAAAGTTTGAAAAGATTTGGTTGAGTCGTACATTAATATCATCCGGAAACCTAGAAAGTCCCTATTTTCTAAGAGAAAAAGGGCCATAACTTATGAACGGTATATGTGAAATACATCATAATCAAACTTGACCTGTATTTTATGGCATACAGCATTGTGTTAAAGTTTGAAAGGTACTTTAAATATCATTCGGAAACGTAAAAAGTCCGGCTTATTTTCTAAGAGAAAAAGGGCCATAACTCAGGAACGGTACATGTGAAATACACCGTAATCGAACTTAACCTGTATTTAATGGTCCACAGCACTGTGTTAAAGTTTGACAGATTTTGGTTGAGCCATACTTTAAATATCATCCAGAAACCTAAAACAATCCCTATTTTCTAAGAGAAAAAGGGCCATAACTCATGAACGGTAAATGTGAAATACACCGTAATCGAACTTAACCTGTATTTAATGGTCCACATCATTGTGTTAAAGTTTGAAAAGATTTGGTTGAGCTATACTTTATCAAATATCATCCGGAAACCTAAAAAGTCCCTATTTTCTAAGAGAAAAAGGGCCATAACTCATGAACGGTAAATGTAAAATATACCGTAATCAAACTTAACCTGTATTTTATGGTATACAGCATTGTGTTAAAGTTTGAACAGATTTGGTTGAGCGGTATTTTAAATATCATTCGGAAACCTAAAAAGTCCCTATTTTCTAAGAGAAAAAGGGCCAAAATTCAGGAACGCTAAATGTGAAATACACCGTAATCGAACTTAACCTGTATTTAATGGTCCACAGCATTGTGTTAAAGTTTGAAAAGATTTGGTTGAGCCAAATAATATCATCCGGAAACCTGAAAAGTCCCTATTTTCTAAGAGAAAAAGGGCCATACCTCATGAACGGTAAATGTGAAATATACCGTAATCAAACTTAACCTGTATTTCATGGTACACGACAATGTGTGAAAGTTTGAAAAGATTTAGTTGAGCGGTACTTTAATTATTATCCGGAAACCAAAAGTGTGACGGACGGACGAACGTCGAGCGGGGTATAAAAACATACTATCAAGTATCAGTTAATATTTTGTAACGATCTTTAACCAACAGATTCTACCTTCCTAGCTAGTAGTCGGTTAACTACGAGCATTCATTGACCAAGCTATTGTACTGCCATGTCAAGTTATGTTGTCATTCATTGACCAAGCTATTGTACTGCCATGTTTATGCTGTCATTCATTGACACTGCTATTGTACTGCCATGTTTATGTTGTCATTCATTGACACTGCTATTGTACTGCCATGTTCATGTTGTCATTCATTGACCAAGCTATTGTACTGCCATGTTTATGTTGTCATTCATTGACCAAGCTATTGTACTGCCATGTGTATGTTGTCATTCATTGACCAAGCTATTGTACTGCCATGTTTATGTTGTCATTCATTGACCAAGCTATTGTACTGCCATGTTTATGTTGTCATTCATTGACCAAGCTATTGTACTGCCATGTTCATGTTGTCATTCATTGACCAAGCTATTGTACTGCCATGTTTATGTTGTCATTCATTTTTGTGATAGTTTGTGGTCTTTTTAAGTGGAAGGGAATCGGTGTATTTATTTCAAATCGTTTGTATGTGTATTGCCGTTGGAGATCCAGTTATCAAGAAGGGAGGGTTGGGATCCCATAAAACGGTTTAATCCCGCCACATTTTTGTGCATGTGTCAAGACATGATTTACAATGTAGATTTCCAACATCAAATGTCGTAGTTTGTTTGTGTTCAGTGAGTAAAGGTGGGAGGTGATTGTTCGTTGTAGATATTGGTGGAATTTGATGACCCTCGCTGTTTAATCTTTCAGGATCAAAGGTCGTAGGTGTCAATTTTATAGAATTTCACTTGCCTCTGTTATATAAGATTTGACTCATTAAACACTAAAGTACCTAAAATTCTATCCATTACCAAACATCTAAGGTCATGTTGGCATATCTGACAGAAAGGGGCCAGAAATATGCCAGTGTAAAAAATACACTTCTAGAAAATATAATATCAAAGAACATTAACTGAAACTTACAGTTGCTAAATAATGTAATTATTAATAAAACTAAGGATCTCCTCCCTCAAACTAAGGATCTCCTCCCTCAAACTAAGGATCTCCTCCCTCAAACTAAGGGTCTCCTCCCTCAAACTAATGATCTCCTCCCTCAAACTAATGATCTCCTCCCTCAAACTAAGGATCTCCTCCCTCAAACTAAGGATCTCCTCCCTCAAACTAAGGATCTCCTCCCTCAAACTAAGGATATCCTCCCTCAAACTAAGGATCTCCTCCCTCAAACTAAGGATCTCCTCCCTCAAACTAATGATCTCCTCCCTCAAACTAATTATCTCCTCCCTCAAACTAAGGATCTCTTCCCTCAAACTAATGATCTCCTCCCTCAAACTAATGATCTCCTCCCTCAAACTAAGGATCTCCTCCCTCAAACTAAGGATCTCCTCCCCCAGACATAGGTGATCAAACTAAGGATCTCCTCCCCCAGACCTTAGACGATTTCAGCATTTTAGTTTTATTGCCCCCAAACACTATTAAATTATTTGGCTTCCAATTTTTTTTTTAGATTTTGACGTTTATTCCAGAAACGCGTTGTGCGCACTAAATTTGATATATACGCTTTTAATTAGCTAGAATTGACAAATATTTTATCTTGAGCATATAATCTGCCTAGATATTGGTTGTAAATGCGTACTAAAAAATCCAAAATTCATATTCAAGATATACATAGCGTTCGTTATGTTTGTCCAATGGAGATGATTATTTTCCGTTTCACGAGTGGAGAAGATCGGTTTTAAGTTCTGAATGTAAGTGGTTGGAAAGGTCTTGTGGATCTATCATTGATGTAGGAATTCTTATGCTTACATTGGTAAATTCTGCATATATAACGACTTGTTCCATTGCTGTATATATACTAGGAATTCTTATACTTACATTGGTAAATTCTGCATATATAACCACTTGTTCCATTCCTGTATATAAACTAGGAATTCTTATACTTACATTGGTAAATTCTGCATATATAACGACTTGTTCCATTCCTGTATATAAACTAAACGGTACTAACATTAACATGTTTAGATTGGTACATAGTAAACGGACTGTAGACAATAGTCTTGTTTTCAGTGTCACTCCTGTATCACTCATAGAAGATTTAATTGGCTTCAGTAGAATTATTGTAATGAGTAGTCCAACAACCGGGCATCCTAAATATATACCTGTTAACATATTAATAAGTTCTGTTTCTGGCATGCCCGCAGTACTGCTTGATGAATTTCCATGGGCCGCTGGTGCCTTGTCCCAAGGGCAATCCTCGGCACCACAGAATGTCAAGTTTGTTTCTTCTTTTGTTATTTTAGTCTGTTGGAAAACAAGGGAGGAAATTAGGTTCCCCCATACTTGTGTGCTTTGAAACGCCATACAAAATATTCCAAATAGGTTGCTAAGGGTCTTGTCCATAGTTTCGCCGACTAACTTATGATAGTCCATGGCAATAGTTGTGGCATAAGTTCCTTGTGCAGTCCACATTAAACCCGTGGCAAGTCCCTCTATTCCTCCTGCTGAAATAAGTAGATATGGCATGGGATAAAAATTGGCGGCCACAAATAAACATAGGCATACCCATGATATTATGAGTGCTCCTTTCGCTCCAATGTAACTTATCACTGTCGGTGCTAACAAACATGATATTACCCCACCGCCAGTCAAGGCCGCAAGTGTATACAGTCCAATATCTTGGTAAAGTGCTGCTTCTAAATTCTGTAGGCCAGAATACGCCGTGAACGTAAACAGCCAGATGACACACAGAGCAGCAAAGTTAAGTCTTAGTCTGGTCTTCTTTTTCCTTGCTTCATCTCCTTCGCAATCCACTAGTTCTAACTCATCTTCTAAAGACATGCGCTTCATTGTGGATGTCGTATTTATTTATAACATGTGTACAACGATATTATCCTTCGTGTTCTTGATAATTGAAAACACAAAATAGAATCCGTCTCGGAAGAAATAAAACAAGAGCATCAATACATATCACTTTAAAGAAGTCACATTTTTTGTTCAATATTTCGGTTATGTAAGAAATTTTAGACCTAAATATTATAATATTATGATTATCTATATATACAGTATGGCATATCAGTATTTATCTGATTTAACAACAGTTATAAATGTAATCAGGGTGTTATCTGTGTATTATAAACTATAATGTCCATGTGTCAATCGATCTGTGTACTTGTCACAATATCACTGAAATATTGTTGAAAGTGTCAACAAAAACATGATCCTATTAATATGGATATTTATGAACGATTCCGATCATTTGTCTTTGTTTCTTGATAATTTTATTTTTAATTATCTCGCTTCTACACACGTGACAAAGGGTGGTTTTATGGTGTTTCACGCCACTTTCAACAATATTTCAGTTATATCGTGCGGTCAATTTTATTGGTGGAGGAAACTAGGGTACCCGGAGAAAACCACCGACCTGTCGCAAGTCACTGACAAACTTTATCACATAATGTTGTATCAAGTACACCTCGTCATGAACTGGGTTAGAGCTCAAAACGTTAGTGGTGATAGGCACTGATTACATAGGTAGTTGTAAATCCAACTACCATACGATAACGACCACGACGGCCTCTACGCGACGAGTGCTTTTTAATTCAAACAAATCTACAGTAAGGTATTGTTCATAGTAAAGAATGGTCATTGGGTTGCGATGTTTTAAAGGAAACCAATGAATATAAATATCTAGATATATATTTTTTGCAGATCTCTGAGTTTTAGCTACCAAATAAACTGTTATCTCAAAGAAAATTTGAGAAAAAGTATAATTATATATATATATAATAAAACTGTTATGTGAACATGATTCCTTCAATCGTACAATGGGCCCAGGTTTCTCAATCAGTTAGGTCGTTGGATCTAACAACTCATACAAGCCTATCACCAATACGGCGTGGGTTCGCGCCCAGCTTTGTAAATTACAAAAAGGGTGCACTCGACTCGCAGCCGCAAGTGATAAAGTTTACCAGTTGCTTGTCCATGGTCGGTGGTTCTCTCCGGGTACTCCGGCTTCCTACACCACTAAAACTGGTCGCCATGATATAGCTGAAATATTGCTGAAAGTGGCGTTAAACACCAAAATTCAAATTCAAATTCAAAATCAATCGTATTTCTTTCTATCTATTGGAATCTATTATTCCTCCATCAATTGCTCATGGCTATGCAGTTTGGATAACATCTTCCAATGCAAGTGTAGCACCATTATAATCGTGGCAATATAAGATGATGATCCCTAAGCTATATATAGTGTGTAACGTGTTTAGAAAGTGGCTCCCTGCACACTAAAGTCCTCTTTTGTAGATTTCAACAAAGAGTAGCTGCTACAAAATACTAATTGTTTCGTCCCTACTAACCAACTCTCAAATACTTTTTCAGTGGTAGTCAAAAGTCGTTGTCCCGCACCTTCCCTCATTTCTGTACCTGGTCAAATCGCCCCAACATTAAACAAAATCGCTCCAACACTTTTTGTTTATATTTAGTTATTATTATAATTACTATTATTGACGACATTCTGATAAGGAATAATTGAGACCATTCTAAAATATAAATGCGTAATTATCGACAGCAAATCATGAATATATAAAAACTTTTAAAAAGACAATAACAGCTATAGTATATACAATAGGAAATCCTACGGTTTAATTCTGTAATAATTAATTTCTTCTTTTAATCAAGCATTTCTTTGTAAAGTATAGATGCACTGTTTGTGCTGAAATACTGCTCGCTGGACATTAAGCAATAATAAATCGATCAGATCCTTTACATATATATTTGGCATCGGGAGTTCAAATAAATAATGTTTTGATAAAGCATACTAAAAACTAATTATCTATCGGGGATCCCTACACACACAAAAGACTGGAACGAAAACGGAACTGCTCCAAATTCCAATCGAAAATCCACAAAAACAGAGACAAAATCGACACCAAAACACTGTTACACATGACCGTCCTCTCCTCGTCTGACACAGGGACTTCAATAAAAAAAAGAAAACTCTAATCTTAAACATTATATACAATTCTAACATGACCTCCTTCTTTCGCTTTGTTAAAGTAATATGAAAGGCAAATATCGTGGAATTTTTTTATTAAATATTTTCACTTAATATGTCACTTAATTTGAACTAAAATAAACTGCATAACATTAAAAATCCGCTCAAAAGCAGATTTTGAGAGCAAATCGCAAAATATTTGGCAGCAGATAATTCTATTTTTCAGTACAGTAATGCAAATGATATACGCGTGACACAAGATTTGAACTTTCGGGGAGATTATCGCTCATGCGCAATGTTCAGTTGATGAAAAAAAATATATATTCCGTGTGTACCACATAAGAATAATTGCCACAAAAATTGATTCATACGACATGAAACAGACAGATTCCTCAATAATCATTGTCAGGAATGTGTGCGTGCTTACCTCAGCATCCATGATTGTTTATCTTTTCTTCACGAGATCATGATCGGCAATCATCGGACCAAAACTGTTCTTCACGAGGTCATGATCGGCAATCATCGGAACAAACAACCGACAGTTAATCATTCTCCACAACAATGGCGAGGATGATAAACATGCACACGGATTTGCAGATTTCTAGTTGTTGAGAACATATTTCGACTTGAAACATGCATGAATAGCTTAGTAAAGGTACCGCCGTATTCCAAATTGAATTTTCGGGGGGAAATTTTCTTCACCCAAAACTGGTGTAATATTACTTTAACAAACGAGCGAGTTGTCCATTAGGTATAATCTCATTAGCACATGCGCCGGTGAATGTTACTGACTTTTCCATTGGCAGCATAAATTGTGTGCGACATTTTCCGCAATCTTAAATATAAATCACCATCTTCCAATCAGAGTATACTACCGTATTTGTACTCCTAGACATAAATCATGGAAGTCAGAATGTGTTTTTGAGTTTTGACATGGATTGGCGGATATTAGTAAATTTTATCCCTCGCCTCTGGTTCGGGATTAAATACTATTATTATATAGATAGCTGTGAATTACAGAATTTTCCGAGTTAAATAAAAACGACAATTTCAGTGAAATTTTCGTTTTTAATTTCACTCTCGCAATATTTCGCGCCATTTCGTTGTCGGAACTACTTTTCCAACAACGAAATGGCGCGAAATATAGCGAAAGTGAAATTAAAAAACGATAATTTCACTGTGAAATTATCGTTTTTATTTAATTCTGAAAATTCTGTAATTCTACGCTACACACTTAATATAATGCAATTAAATTAATTTTAAATTAAATTCGATTCGAAACATTTTTTTTTATCTATATATAATAAATACTACCCGTATAACTAATTGACGAGTTTCCTTATCAAAAATATGTCACTCATGACCAAATAATATTGTAACTCACTGGTGAGTTACTGCGTTATTTGGTCATTCGTGACATATTTTTGATAATGAAACTCGTCAATTAGTTATAGTATAAATATCCGCCTATCCATGTTAAAACTCCCAACACATTCTGGCTTCCATGATTTATTTCTTAGTTTTCTATCCTTTCATACCAGTCACGAATCATTACAGAAAGGGGGTAGTGGAAGAAGAAGCTACCATATTTCATGTCCTGGGGATCTATATGAATGATGGTTATTTTGTTTTGTGTAAAATAATTGTGTCCTAGATTTCTCTGTTATCAGCACACTTGCATCCTGGTATTTTGTCAGTAGCTCTTGCATCCTGGTATTTTGTCAGGAGCTCTTGCATCCTGGTATTGTCAGGTCTTGCATCCTGGTATTTTGTCAGGAGCTCTTGCATCCTGGTATTTTGTCAGTAGGTCTTGCATCCTTGTATTTTGTCAGTAGGTCTTCCATCCTGATATTTTGTCAGGAGCTCTTGCATCCTGGTATTTTGTCAGGTCTTGCATCCTGGTATTTTGTCAGCTCTTGCATCCTGATATTTTGTCAGTAGCTCTTGCATCCTGGTATTTTTGTCAGTAGCTCTTTCATTCTGGTATTTTGTCAGGAGCTCTTGCATCCTGGTATTTTGTCAGTAGCATCTACATCCTGGTATATTGTCATTAGGTCTTGCATTTTTGTAATTTGTCAGTAGGTCTTGCATCCTGGTATTTTGTCAGTAGCTCTTGCATCCTGGTATTTGTCAGTAGCCCTTGCATCCTGGTATTTTGTCAGTAGCCTTTGCATTCTGTTATTTTGTCAGTAGCCCTTGCATCCTGGTATTTTGTCAGTAGGTCTTGCATCCTGGTATTTTGTCAGCTCTTGTATCCTGGTATTTTGTCAGTAGCCCTTGCATCCTGCTATTTTGGCAGTAGCTCTTGCATCCTGGTATTTTGTCAGCTCTTGCATCCTGGTATTTTGGCAGCTCTTGTATCCTGGTATTTTGTCAGTAGCCCTTGCATCCTGGTATTTTGTCAGTAGGTCTTGCATCCTGGTATTTTGTCAGTAGCTCTTGCATCCTGGTATTTGTCGGTAGCCCTTGCATCCTGGTATTTTGTCAGTAGGTCTTGCATCCTGGTATTTTGTCAGCTCTTGTATCCTGGTATTTTGTCAGTAGCACTTGCATCCTGCTATTTTGGCAGTAGCTCTTGTATCCTGGTATTTTGTCAGCTCTTGCATCCTGGTATTTTGGCAGCTCTTGTATCCTGTTATTTTGTCAGTAGCCCTTGC
Source organism: Gigantidas platifrons (assembly GCA_002080005.1). Taxonomy (NCBI): domain Eukaryota; kingdom Metazoa; phylum Mollusca; class Bivalvia; order Mytilida; family Modiolidae; genus Gigantidas; species Gigantidas platifrons. Next base: position 371,706 of record MJUT01053106.1, on the reverse strand, counting down.
ATCCTGGTATTTTGTCAGTAGGTCTTGCATCCTGGTATTTTGTCAGTAGGTCTTGTATCCTGGTATTTTGTCAGTAGTCCTTGCATCCTGGTATTTTGTCAGTAGCTCTTGCATTCTGGTATTTTGTTCAGTATATTTCTGCTATGGAAATTGTTTGTCATCTTTCTATCCTTGTCTACCATTGAAAAAAAAATAGTCAAATTCTTTATTTTGAACTGGGAGAAGTCGTTACTTGTACAACTCAAAAGAAGTCAATTTAAATATACTGATAATTGAAAGTAAAATGACTGCTCGTTACTCTAGTGTTTTTTTTTTTAATCAAATGAATTCAATTACTTACCTATATTTCTACCTATCACTTCTACAAAAAGCTGCTTATTATCATGTCACTGCAGCTACATTAAAGTTTATATTTTTACATTATTTTAATTCCCAAAATAGAATAGACAGAAACTGTAAATTCAATCAACCCATTATGCAAAGTTTAAATTCAAATGTTCTCCTGATTACAGGTATACAGTGAAACCGCATTACCAAACACATTTTGTATTCAGGTTTTTGGAAGACATGTGTTTGAAATGGACAGGTGTTTGGAATAGACAGATGTTTAGAAGATATGTGTTTGGAATAGACAAGTGTTTAAAATAGACAGGTGTTCAGAATAGACAGGTTAAATTTACAAACATTTCAGATAATAGGACTAAATTAGACTTTCTGATCACACACGATGTTGGTTTTTTGAGGGTTCAGTTCAGACTTGTAATGTAGAGAAGTTAGGTATAATAGCAAATTTCTACTTTTATTAATAGTGCCCATTTCATCTAGGATGGAGGGTGTGGCTATTAGCTACTTCAGATGTAGCTGATCCAGTGGTTTCAAATCAGAGGTGTTTGTATGATTTGTCAAATTACCTCAAACTTATATAATTCATAAAACTGACAAACTCACAATTTTCTAGAGGGTTAGGGCTATGGTGTTTAACACCACTTTCAACAATATTTCAGTTATATTGTGGCAGTCAGTTTTATTGGTGGAGGAAACCGAAGTACCCGGAGAAAACCACCAACCTGCTGCAAGTAACTGACAAACTTTATCACATAATGTTGAATCGCAATGTTTCTAGAGCAACACAATATATGATAGCTACGCTTTAAATTCAGCCAATTCCAGGTTTAAATGTAAACATTTTGGTCATTTGTAGATATTTTATTTTTAAGCAATGGCATCCATCTTGGAAAGAATGTGTTGACATCAGATATTATATTCAATCATCATTCCTGCCAAGTTGGTTCAGCCTAAAAATATGGTTTTGTAGAATATCAAAATGTAACAGTTTACTGATTGCTGACTGATCCCCAAAAATTGCAAACTCTAGTAATTGTAAAAAAACATGTTTGTACTTAGTTAGTGCGTGATTGTTGTTTAATGCCAACTCAGCAATGTTTCAGCTATATCATGGTAAGAACACGTTAATTTTGAATGAGATGATGATGAGATCCGCTTTGTTTTAGACCAACATGCCAAGTTGGATTTTTATAGTGCTAGCTCACTGAAACAACAGTCCGCGGATAAACATGTCGCTCCACTCGGACACATTATTCTGATTCCGAGCAACCAGTCTTTGCTCTTACTCCTTAATGCTGCGTGCTTAGCGGAGAAGCCACACATACCAATTTCATAGTCATTGGTTTGACCAGACCGGGGTTCAAACCCATGATCTACCACACTCATGGCAAGCATGCTAACTATTACACCACCAATGTGGCTAACCCACGATCTACCACACTCGAGGCGAGCATGCTAACTATTACACCACCAATGTGGCTAACCCACGATCTACCACACTCGAGGCGAGCATGCTAACTATTACACCACCAATGTGGCTAACCCACGATCTACCAAACTCAAGGCGAGCATGCTAACTATTACACCACCAATGTGGCTAACCCACGATCTACCACACTCGAAGCGAGCATGCTAACTATTACACCACCAATGTGGCTAACCCACAATCTACCACACTCTAGGCGAGCATGCTAACTATTACACCACCAATGTGGCTAACCCACGATCTACCACACTCGAGGCGAGCATGCTAACTACCGGTATTACACCACCAATGTGGCTAACCCACGATCTACCACACTCGAGGCGAGCATGCTAACTATTACACCACCAATGTGGCTAACCCACGATCTACCACACTCGAGGCAAGCATGCTAACTATTACACCACCAATGTGGCTAACCCACGATCTACCACACTTGAGGCGAGCATGCTAACTATTACACCACCAATCTGGCTAACCCATGATCTACCACACTCGAGGCGAGCATGCTAACTATTACACCACCAATGCAGTTCCTTTGAGCTTAAAAGACAATGAATTAAGTCAAAGAAAATACTACAAACATTTAATTACATTAGCACAAAATATAACAACTAGTTTGATTTATTCTATAACAACATTACTAATAAATAGTGTCATTTACAAAGTATACCATATTAAGTTGTGTTTAGTAAACGGGTTTTATTTTGCTACAAAGTATACCATATTAAGTTGTGTACAGTACAGTTTGTTTTTGCTACAAAGTATACCATATCAAGTTGTGTACAGTACACAGTTTTTTGCTACAAAGTATACCATATCAAATTGTGTACAGTACACAGTTTTTTGCAACAAAGTATACCATATTAAGTTGCATAATTACACAGTTTGTTTTTGCTACAAAGTATACCATATCAAATTGAGTACAGTACAGTTTTTTTTTGCTACAAAGTATACCATATCAAATTGTGTACAGTACGGTTTTTTTTGCTACAAAGTATACCATATCAAGTTGTGTACAGTACTGTTTTTTTTGCTACAAGGTATACCATATTAAGTTGTGCATAGTACACAGTTTTTTGCTACAAAGTATACCATATCAAGTTGTGTACAGTACACTTTTTTTTCTTACAAAGTATACCATATCAAGTTGTGTACAGTACTGTTTTTTTGCTACAAGGTATACCATATTAAGTTGTGTACAGTACACAGTTTTTTTTAGCTAGAGTATACCATATTAAAGTTGTGTATAGACCATACACAGTTTTCTGCTACAAGGTATACCATATCAAGTTGGGTACAGTACACAGTTTTTTGCTACAAAGTATACCATATTAAGTTGTGTAGAGTAAACAGTTTTTTTGCTACAAAATATACCATATTAAGTTGTGTACAGTACACATTTTTTGCTACAAAGTATACCATATCAAGTTGTGTACAGTAGTTTTTTGCTACAAAGTATACCATATCAAGTTGTGTACAGTAGTTAACTAAATATGAAGATATAAAGAAGAAGAAGAAGGCCATTTATAGTTCTTTTAAAATAAAGAGATAAAAGAAATTAATGAACATCGATTTGGTTTGAGTTTAAATTTTTTCTTGAATATATTATTTTTCTAAAACCCTTTTTTTCCACAAACAAGATATATATATATATCAGTCATAGTTTCTAATAATTTTTATTGCTTCATTAGGTAAATCTGCTCTAGAGGGGTAGACTGCCTTCATGTTGCCATCAACATCTAAAATCTTCACTTGTTCTACAATCAGTTTCTTTTGAACTCTTGTTTTAGCCTCATCTTGAGACGTAGGAACACCATCACCCCCTTCAGCGCCCTCTACTTCCTGTGCAGACTCGGGCTTTGGAGTTCCTACTCCCATATCTAGCATCCTGTATAAGAGTTCATCCATGACTTTCTTACAAGTATCAAGGTTTAAATGGCTGGTCACTTCAATAAATAAGTCGGTGGTTTCTTTTGTAATCTGTTAGAAAAACATATAAATTTTATAAAATTTTTATATTATTTCTCATTAATAAAATAATACAGTTTATTACTTATATATATATACCCAATTGAAACAAAAACTAGAGGCTCAGTGGGCTGAGCCTGTGTCGCTCACCTTTCATTCTGTTTTGAGGAAACTTATACAGAACCTTCCATGGTGCTTTCTACAAAGTTTCGGTTCATTTGGCCAAGCGTTCTAGAGAAGAATATTTTTTTTTAATCGGCCAATCAGAAACAAGAATTGCCTGTGGCGACCATGTTTGTTAATGGAACGGAACTAAATGAGCAATCTTTATAGAGGACATGCCAAGGATGCTTCCTACCAAGTTTCGGTTCATTTGACCAAGCGTTTTCAGAGGAAAAGATTTTTTAGAAATTGACCAATCAGAAACAAGAATTGCATATGGCGGCCATGTTTGTAAATGAAGCGGAACGAAATTAATCATCTTTATAGAGGACCTTCCATAGATGCTTCCTACCAAGTTTCAGTTCATTTCGCCATGCGGTTTCAGAGGAGAAGATTTGTTTAGAAATCAACCAATCAGGAACAAGAATTGTCTGTGGTGGCCATGTTTGTTAATAGATCGGGACAACATGAGCATTCTTTATAGGGGACATTCCATAGATGCTTCCTACCAAGTTTCAGTTCATTTGGCTAAGGGGTTTCAGAGGAGAAAATTAAAATGTGGAAAGTTAACAGACGATGGACGCCAAATGAAGGCAAAAGCTCACATCGCCTTTGGAAAGGTGAGCTAAAAATGATCTTTCACCCTGTGAAATAACAAAATTTATCTTACAATATCTGTAACTTGTTGAGTGAGTGATTGTTGTTTAATGCCAACTCTGCAATTTTTCAGCTACTGTGAAAGTACTTGTCTTCGTGGGTATCAATTTTCGTGGTTTGGTTAAAAATTACAATTTCATGGATTCGTAAATTCGTAGATTTTGTGTTTGTACCCAAAGTAAAATTTGTTGACTTTATATTTTCAACTTAATAAGTTTCACTGGGTTTCAAAACTTCGAGAAAGCTTCAATAGCCGTATAATTATGTAACCGGAAGTGGAACGTGCATATTGACGTGTTCATGTTCTCAATTATTGTTTTTACATTTATCAACTTAGAATCGAAACAAAATCTTAATTTGAATTTCATAATTATAGATCAGTGCAAATCAGTGTCATTTTATCAAATTTGATTTTTTTTTTAAATCATCTGAAATTATTCTATGAGCACGTACATTAACAATTTCCATCAGTATATATTAAATTTGTTTTTATGTTTTGCAAATATTTAATATCCATTTAATTTTCAATTTTTGTATTTCACAACTAAAAGAACAATAAAGTTTGTTTTATCTCATTATTTTGATTCCAATGACAGGTTGTACTTGTAAAATTACTTTAACATGTTCGATATTTTCTTACACTTATCTCGGAGTGAAACCACTTGTAAGGGCTCTACAATGCGACCAAAACGAGTTACTTTTGTAAAATGTGAGTAAAAATTCTGTATTGATAGCCAGACGGAGAGTTGATATTTCAGGAACATTTTCATTCCCTTACCGATATTTTTTTTCAATTTAAATTCCGACTTTGATTTTCCGGTCTTTTAAACCATGCAAATGACTCAGACATAAATGTTTTAAATCACGTACTTTTAACACTTGCAAGTGACCACAATTAGAAAAAAACAAAACCTCCTAAAAAAATTGATCGCTAAAAATAAACCAGTTGAATCAACTGATTACGAAACTGGCCTGCCTGATGCAACATTGACGGAAGTATAAACCGAAATACTGATGAAGGTTTAGGTTCTTAAGCTGAAAGCATAAATTCCCAGATGTCTCGAAGTCAGAGTAAATTTTGTGGCTGATTGATGATTCCAATAACTACGTTATGTATTGTTATGTTTGCAGAAACTTATAAAGGCAGGCCCAGATATTGCTGGCAAAACCGAAAAGTTTAAATGTGAAAGTCTTGCTTAGCATAATTAAACTAAAAGTCTGAATTATGAAAAATGTTTCAATGTGGTATCAGAAAAAACCCATTCCTCAACTAGGTATCTTTTGCCTCATTCAGGGCATTAATAATTATGTACAAATAAATACACATTGGAGATATATAGTACGAATTATGGTAAGTAACATTCTTTTGTTGGCGAGTTAAAAAATTGTCCTTACTAGCCAGGGACTAGTGGGTGCAGGTATGAATTGTAGAGTTCTGCATGTAATCAGGTCACAAGATTAATCCTGACCCCGGGGCAAATGTAACTTAATTGAATTGCTTTAAGAAAGCTAAGGTGATCAAATATGTTAGTTGATGGGTGTTATAATTGATTAGAGAAATGTTTATACAACACTTACAACTTTGTCACTGTTACACGTTAGTGTATGATTTGGACGTAAATTTTATTACCGGAAGTTGTTAAAATCTTTTCACAAATAAACATTTCTGTTGCTTTTACACATGCATTCACAAACATGTTCATATGAATAATGACCCATTAACAAAAGGTATACCCATACTTATTTCGTCGTTAGAAATGTCAACAGTCCCCTATACAGCTGGTCCAGGAAGTAGAGGTTACTCGAGGAATGTCAACAGTCCCCTATACAGCTGGTCCAGGAAGTTGAGGTTACTCGAGGACAGCATGGCTATATATTGATGTCAAACTGCTTCCCAAGTTTCATTGTTCGTTGGATTCTTAATTTCGTGCATCAGCCTACCCACGAAAATTGGTACCCCATGAATAAAAGTGATTTCACAGTATAGACTTTTTTATTCTTAAAAACATGGGCGCGGCCATTATCGACTTCCGAGTGTGTCCGCCATTAGTAATATAGAAAAATATTATGTTCTCATGGTTTATCGATACGCTAATGTGTATGGTTTCTCTAGTACAGGTGTCACAATATACTGTTATTTTGGCTTGAAATTCAATGATAACACCACCTGCTGTGAAGTGATTTGTAAACGGAGATATAATGACAACAAATAAATTACCTTGTATGTATTATTATTTTTTTTAATTACCGTTATTTTCCCCATACAAAATCAGTATAAATCCAGTACTGCATGCACTTTTTTTTTTTTTTGCTTTTCAAGCATAAGAAAAAAGGGGTAATCAAATTAATATTTTGGATGAAACTAAAAAGTAAATATATAAATTATAATATATGTTTTTTGAAATTATTACTATACGATTTAAAGTGATGACTTATAAACATACGAATTTCAAGCCGTCTTCAAGTTGTGTCCTTTGCAAGGCTGATCACTGTGGTTATAAAAAAAATATGTATGTCGTGGGAATATTTTCTAGGTGATCGGAATTAGGTTGTCTTGTAATATACAGGATGTACCCAATATACAGGAAGACCCCCTACTGTCAAGCAATCTATTTTGAGATGCCATTCAATGATAATAACAACCTGACCATACTGTTACATAATAAGAATAAAAATTAGATAAGAAATTGAAATTTATAGAAGATATTTATACACATTTATAAGAAAAAAATAAATTGGAAGATGGCTTGAAAATCGAAAACGCAAAATAGTTGCATTTTGTATCTATGTTTATAAGTCTTAAAGTGAAGTAATAATGATAAAAAGTGTGCCTAACTGATAAGAAAGAACTTAAAGGGGCATTCTCTGCCAAATCGTAAATTTTTGTTACCCATAAAAACTATCAGATATGATTGATGCCTTAATAAAACGTGTTTCTGTAACTTATAAATGTTATGAAATGTATGCGCATCGGGGAAAAGGCCTGCAACTGCTCGTGTTTTGAGATCGATCAAGAAATGGATGTCATCTGATTAATTACCAACATTGTTTACGGAGTTTGTCGAATTGTCATTAAATCAGTACAACAATGCATTTATTTCTTATATTTTGTGAATTTTGGTCAGTGTTAATTACATGTACATGTATGAACAACGAACCATGCAAGTTGACAGTTAATAAGTGACAAAATACAAATAAGTAATTGATGGTAATTTTCGTTATCAAAAGGTGGAAAGTGGTTCGTTGGATTTGCTGTTTAATGTGAAATATTTACCTCATTTCATCATTTTAAAGCTATTTACCAATTTCCAAAACATATAATTTTTTTGGTCAAAATTGTAGCTAATACCCCTTAAACTTTGAATGCGACATCTTAAGGTGCATTTTTCAGTTCTGTTTTATTATTTTATTATTTAATAGGGATCTGTAGTGAAGATGAAAAGGAATTTAAGTTTTATCAAATTAAAACATCTGAATATCTGAATTTCTTTATCTGAAAAAAAAAAAGTTTCATGAGGAGCCATAAAATAACAACTGAAGCGTGTTTATCTAATCCAATTATGAATACTGATTAATCGTAACTAGTGTAAACAACCAATTGTTGTACTTTCTTAATGGTGGACGATAGTCCACGAACGATAACTAGGTAATCACCGATTTCTGAAAACATCTATATCATGGTGGGAACAAGTTAATTTTCAATGAAATGATGATGACAGACCAACCCAAACATTGTTGGACAGTCGGTCATGACCTGTAAAAAATGTCATGGTCCGACTACTTCTTGTAAACTACTGGACCGGATGTCCTGTAAAATTTTACAGCATGCAGTGGTAAAATTGAGAGATATGAACTGCTACATCAAACAAATAAATCATTCCTCAGTCCGAGATGAATGAAAGAAAATTGTCCTTAAATCAAGTATTACGGAAATACCCTGGTCATATTTATGGATACATGGACAACACAAATAATAATCCAATCAGAACGTAAGTATATAAAAAGCAACCAATGAAATTCCGTTTCCATTGATTAGCAGTGAGTTTTCTTGGCAACTATTTTCTATATTGCTTGAAAATCAGCAGCTCTAATGTGACTTCTTTTAATAGAGAACATTAAAAGATGATGTTTTTAGGCTCCCTGGCTTATTCCCTCCTCCCTAAACCCCTTAAACTTAAATCTTTTTAAGATTTTGTATCCCGATAGTCAAATCCGTTTCCGTCAGTCTTTGGTATTTCGTTTCTTCCTAGTTCATTCTGCATGCGTTATAAAAACGTAGATAAACAATGAGTTTCCTTCATTTCTATGATGGAGCTGTTCGAGGTAAAAAATGGAAGACCGAAGAAACAAATGAATATGCCAAAGAAGAAAAAATTAAAGTCTACATTTTGAAAAAATAAAGTTTATTCAATTTAATCAAACAACGGAAGGTGCAGTTGTATGAGATGGTGTTGGTTACTCCATTTAAGCTTTACTACTTTTGTGTCTTGAGTGTTGTCTCCCTAATGGTTTTTAAAAATGAAAGGCAAAGCATCGATAGCTATAAGTGAAATTTGTACCGAATTTAGTAAGTCCTGTAAAAGCAATGAAGGTCCAGTAAAATTTACTTGTTACTGGACCTCCTGACCTGTAAAAAAATTTCAAGTTTCGCTGGGTCTGTGCATCGTCGGAAACCCATGGCTGAATACACTTCGTTCCTCACTCTATCACCGTGGGTCGATTCATACAAATTTCCTCGTTTTCATGAATATTCATCAGACAGAATTCTCCAATCAGATTAGCGCTTACGGAAATGGAACTCTTCAAAATTGGAGGTTAATATGGATAAACGTCCTTTCCATCAAGTAAATTGTCAACTGTTTCTTTCTGAAACTCGTAATTCCTAAACACCAAACATATTCATTCAATAAGGAGGCCATTTGTTTCAGTATTTACAGTAAACCGAACAAGTGATAATAGGTGCATTCTGATTGGTTTAAATAACTGAAGATGATGGTCAAGAAACCAATGAAATAGGCTCATGATTTATTCATGAAAACGAGGAAATTTGTACGAATTGACCCACGGTGATGGAGTGAGGAACGAAGCGTAGTCAGCCGTGGGTTTCCGACGATGGGGTCTGTGATGAGGAAATCATAACTACTCTGCCATTCTCGCTACCCTTTTGCAAATAACCTCGTACGTAGATAGTAGAAATTCTTCTTAAATTGTTTGCCGCAAGTTAATTATATATAAGCCGCACAAAAATATGGTCCACGAAAATCCAATATGGAAGACATACTAAGTAAAATCTAATCATGCTTGAAATACAGAAAATTGTTTAAAATATAACTTTATCAAACTTTCATGTAACTGACATGTGAAAAGTAGTGCGATTTATACGCCTAATGCATACAAGGTTATTTGCAGGGTAGCGAGAATGGCCGAGTAGTTACGATTGGTGATGAGGTCCATTTTGTACTAGATGAACATGCTTAAGTAGGATTTGTATGTGCTAGCTCACTGAAACAACAACGGATAGACATGTCACCCCACTCAGACACACAACAACAGATAGACATGTCACCCCACTCAGACACACAACAACAGATAGACATGTCACCCCACTCAGACACACAACAACAGATTGACATT
>MJUT01053106.1:342052-354744 GCA_002080005.1 Gigantidas platifrons | reverse complement strand
AATCTGCCCCTGTGTATGTTGTATTCAGCAGTCGTAACTATTTTAATCAAATTGCTGTACAAGGTCTCCAATTTTTTTATTATTGGTTGAATTTATGTTGTCAACAGTGAGTGAGTCAAGTAATTTCTACAAATTTTTTCCCCCACTAAATAAGTCTTTTGCCAAAATAGACGTTATCTAACACCCTAAAAAATCAAAAACCACCAGAAAAAGTTATTTTATGCTAGCTCATAATTGATGAAAGAAATTACACCAGGATTTTTTTTCCAATTAAATCCACAAAATAATAAAATATACAGGTAACATAAAACACTGCATGAATGGATGGTGATCAATTATAAAACATTGAATGGATAGTGATCAATTATAAAACATTGAATGGATGGTGATCAATTATAAAACATTGAATGGATGGCGATCAATTATAAAACATTGAATGAGGGTGATCAATTATAAACATTGAATGGATGGTGATCAATTATAAAACATTGAATGGATATGGTGATCAATTATAAAACATTGAATGGATGGTGATCAATTATAAAACAGTGAATGGATGGTGATCAATTATAAAACATTGAATGAATAGTGATCAATTATAAAACATTGAATGGATGGTGATCAATTATAAAACATTGAATGGATGGTGATCAATTATAAAACATTGAATGGATGGTGATCAATTATAAAACACTGAATGGATGGTGATCAATTATAAAACATTGAATGGATGGTGATCAATTAATATGAGTAGGCATGGCCTATAGAGAGGACGTTAGTATTTGAAATTAAGTGATATTAAAAATACCTTTATATACCTAATATGTTTATCATTAAACACTGTCATGTGGAATCTAGAGTACCCTTTACAATGTGTTAGTTATTATTTAATATGGGAGCGGAGATCGCTAGCAAACAGGGGTTAGGGTCGACTACGAAGTTATGCGAGCGCCAATGGCGCGAGAGTTCGTACTGAAACTGTTCGTGCCATGGGTGAGAGTCAATTCTTAACAGTTAATTCTATACTATCAAAGAGGAAGGTCAATTGACGTCACCCAGCTTGCTTATGACGTCACTGAGAAGTTTGAAAATACCATATATCGATAGATAAATGAAAAAGATCAAAGTTACGAAAAGGATATGAAGTTATGAAACCATTTGGGTACGAAGTTATGAGATAGTAACGCCACCTAGCGGGATACAATATAATGCAATGGTCCATCAACGACAATAATATTTCCAGTTTTATTTTATGCAAAGTTGACATAGTTGCCAAATAGAAATATTATTTTAATTTATTGAATAAAATACAATATTTTATTTTTCTAAAACAAAACAAAGTAGCTGTGATTATTATTTTTTTATGACAGTAGATACATTCGTATCTATGCTGGCTTACACATCCGGGTTTAAATGGCGCCTCAACATTTAAGTCTCGTGATTAGTATAGGCGCGAGACCGACGCGAGAAATAGAGCATCAGTATGTAGTCTACCTGGGAGGTCTACAGTAATGAGGACTAAATGTTCTCTATAAAACATTGAATGGATGGTGATCAATTATCAGTAAATATCATGTTACTTTAAAAAAAACAATATTTAGATTTTGGACTGTTTATTGAAACTATATCTGCAGTTTGAATTTCTCTTGGCCAATCTTAAGTGTGTATGGCATTATTTAAGTTTTGCCACAAAGAGAAAGTTCATTCTGATTTAAGTATATTAAATTGCTTTTAAAACTTCACAGAAACCTTCTTTGGCCAGTCCTTGCTAGATTCTCTAAAACGAAATGTGTTGGACAAGCACTGTTAAAGTCAGAACCTTATTGGGGCAAGGTTTTGACTTTAACAGTGCTTCTCCAAAAAAGGAAATTAAAAATATTTTGGTAGACACTAAAAATGAGGGTCGGTATGGGGTAGGCAGAAACACAGTTTTTTTTATTGGCTTCCTGTGCACTATCGCTGTCAATATAAACTTTTGATGTACGTTTTTAAATTGCTACACGACAGTGCACCCGTCTATTTACAGGAATTAGTTAGCGTCTATCAACCAACACGTTCATTGCGATCAGAGAACTGTGCATTAATTAAACCACCTCATATACGAACCAAGTCTTATAGCGAGAAACGTTTTGACAAAGCAGCTGCTACAATCTGGAATATCCTACCTGGTCAATTGAGGAATGAACAATCACTTTCTTGTTTTAAGAAAAATGTCAAAACACACCTTTTTAGACTTACATATCCAGATTCTTAACTGTTTAAACCACATCTGTTTTTTACTGATTATTGTGCATTTTTATGTATTTTTGTTTCTATTTTTAATAGAACTGAATTTTTATCCTTTATTAGTAAATGCTAAACCCTTCTTTTAGTTGACAATTTTTTTTTATGTGTATGATTTATTTTCTAATCAAGCTCCTAGTATTTTTTAATATTTTTTTATCTTTTTAATTCACTTCAACTGCTTTAAGCATGTATTTTAATTTGTAAATGTTCAATTTTCATGGCTGTGTTAAACCCCACTTTTATTAGACACCATTTTCTGAATTTTTACTTTTAGTTATAGCTTTTCCTTTTGCCAAATTCATATGTAGTGTTTCACATTTATCTGTGAATAGCTTTATTCTGTATATTGCTTTTTGCTTTTTTGTAATTTGAGTTTTAATGTAAAGCGCTTTGAGTAATTTTGATATTAGATAATGCTCTATATAAAAACTATATAATAATAATAATAACAAGGGCAACGCAAAGCGTGGCATATCCCCTCGCCTAAAAATTTGACCCGTTGACCTTGAAAATCAATAGGGTTCCAGATTCTCTTAAGGACTAAGTATGTACCAAGTTTGGTCAAAATCCATTGAAGAATGTTGATTCTAGTGTTCACAAGGATGTTACTGTAAAAAATTTGACCCAGTGACCTTGACCTTGAAAATCAATAGGGTTCCAGACTCTCCTAAGGCCTAAGTATGTACCAAGTTTGGTCAAAATCCATTGAAGGATGTTGATTCTAAGAGTGTTCACAAGGATGAAACACGGTACAAATTTGACCCGGTGACCTTGACCTGTGACCTTGAAAATCAATAGGGTTCCAGATTCTCCTAAGGACTAAATATGTACCAAGTTTGGTCAAAATCCATTGAAGGATGTTGATTCTAGAGTGTTCACAAGGATGTTATGTGGTAAATATTTGCCCCGATGACCTTGAACTGTGACCTATGACCTTGAAAATCAATAGGGTTCCAGATTCTCTGAACTGAGTATGTACCAAGTTTGGTCAAAATCCATAGAAGGATGTTGATTCTAGAGTGTTCACAAGGATGTTACGTGGTAAAAATTTGACCCGGTGTCCTTGAACTTTGACCTATGACCTAGAAAATCAATAGGGTTCCAGATTCTCTTAAGGACTAAGAATGTACCAAGTTTGGTCAAAATCCATTGAAGGATGTTGAGTCTAGTGTTCACAAGGATGTTACGGAAGGACGGACGGAAGGAAGCGTTACTATATCCCTTTGCAACTTCGTTGGCGAGGGGATAATAATTATGACACTTCAACCTCGAGAAATAAACATAACATCACTTATTATGCTGCCGAAAATATTAAGCACTTAATCACCGGCAAAGGATATACTGACATGACGGAATTGTGTAGAAAAACAAAGTGAGAGATTGATTTCTTACTTACAAAGACAAGTTGAACCCTTATCAATATTATTTTGTATAACTTTGTACAATTTATAGTATAAAATAAAATTAGTACTTGTGTATTCCTGATACTGTGTTTCGTTTCTTTTCCTTCCTCAGTTCTTCAGCTTCACTGTTCAGATCTGCCACTAATTTCTCACCAGAAACATCTTTGTATTTAAACAGTGGTGTTATCTAAAATAACAGTTTAACTTCAATATAAAACTAACTTTATATATATACTGAAGGGAAAAAGAAACACAGGGTCAACATTTTAGGTGATTTAATATTATTTATTCGAATGTTTTTTTCAATATTACTATATAAGGATAAAAACACAAATTTAATCAACAAGTTTTTAAAATTTCATTAGATTTTGATCAATAATTCATGAGTAATTGAAACCAATTTAACAGTACCCTCCAATATGTTAAAGTGAAATCGATTAACTCGTCAATATCTCGTATGCCCTCCTCACACATCTGTTACAGCCATGAACTCCTGTGCATGGAGTTCATCTGAGCATTTATCCTTCTCATGGGGATATTCCGACGCCCCCTTACTCTCCTGTCCATTTTGTCCCACAGATGTTCGATTGGGGACAAATCTGAACTGTACGGAGGCCAATCGAGTGGGTTAATGTTATGATTGGCGAGAAATTCTTGACAAACTCTGGCTACATGGGGCCGGGAGTTATCCTGCTGGAAAATTAGGTGATGCTGTTGCACAAATGGAACTGCAACCAGCCGGAGGATTTCATCCCTATATCTTACGCCTATTAAATTACCGGCTATCACAATCAACTGCGATTTTAACCCGTGAGATATCTTTCCCCAGACCATTTAAGCGAGCCACCCCCAAACCTATCTTTCTCAAGAACACAAGCGTCGGCGAAGCGTTTCCCACGACGTCGACCGTCCAGACGAAAAAGAGTGAACTGCGACTCATCTGTGAAAAAGACCTGTCTCCATTGCCTCATTGGAAATTGTCTGGGACCATGTGCCGTCAACCAAGCCATACAACGTGCACGACGTGCACGAGTGAGAGGAAAACCAATGTAAGGTCGACGAGCTCACAGACCAAACTCGCGCAATCGGTTTCTCACAGTTTTTGGGTGAATGTGGCGATTATGATTGCCTACCGTAGTTAAAGCGGTTTCAGTGGCAGTAACGTGGCGATTATGCAGGTGGGCAAGACGAATAGCCCTGTCTTGATGTGGCGTCGTTACGTGCGGACGTCCCCGTTGTGGATGGTCGGCAACCCTTCCAGCATCTCTCAGACGACGGACAAAACGCTCTATGGTGGAAACATTCACACCAAATTGCAAAGCAACTTGTTGTTGCCTTTGACCTTGAATTAGCAATGCAATAGCTTGACCTCTCTGAACTTACGTCAGCCGTGGCATGATTACAACTTTAAATAGTGGAAAGCGATGTGCATACCTCAACAGTGATTTTCCTACTCATTTGTATCTGGGGCCCGGGTCCCTTATAATTGGGAAAATTAGTGGGTAAATGATGTGAATTGGGAAAAGATGGGAAGAGTAAAAAAATTAATTTGGATGTCCAGTAATATAATAGCGATCATACTGTACCAAGGTTTATACCAACAGTAACAAATTATTGTGATGAAGAAGAATGACCACAAAACAGTTCACAAAACTTACATAAATACTCTTGGTGTACCACACTGTCATATAGCCTAGTAAGATATTTTACTATTTATATCATACTTTATTTCAACCCATATGAAAAAAATGTTTCATTCCAATTTCTAATTTATTTTTTTAATAACACTTAGTGACTTACTTCACTCAAATCTTGCCTTTTTCTGTAATATTTGACATAAAATACAGGTAAATTTAAGGTAATAATTAATTAGATACTAATTGCAAAAACAGCAAATTAACTATAACAACATGTGGGAATACCTGGAATAGGTATTTTTTTAAAGTGGGATTAGATAGAAGACACCACTGGTACGGCGGTAGAGGGTCGGACTCACTTCAAAGCACAAACAGTTTCACTAGCTTTATTAATGTAATCAACCTCGTTGCTCTCGGGCAGTAAACACTTTTTTAATCCAAAAGATTCAAGTTCCATCATTACTGGTAAAATTTTTAACATTGCAAGATTGTGACATTTTTATTTCTAACTTTAAATAATTCGTGTATTCCGATTCATCAACTGTTTTCCATTTTTAATTCCCAAATGAATTGACAAAATGTCAAGCAACTAAAATCACAGGACATAATTATTTACTATTTCTATATTAAATTTATTTAAATAAACATGAAGTTTTATCACAGTCCGGTACATGCCACTTTCAACAAATCAAGCGACCCAATATACTGCACTGGTTCCCGGTATCTTGTGCGTAGTATTTCGCTTGCATAATCAAAACAAACAGTAACCAGGTCATAAAAGTGAAAATGTTCGACTTTTAATTTCATTTTAAAAAGCTTTCATTAACGATTCTTACGCATAATTCTATCACCATGCTATTGGGAATTTCCCCCATGAAATTGGGAAAAAAAAGAGCCTTTTTCACATTGGGACAGGGGCCGATATTCGACCCCAAATACACAGTCGGAAAATCACTGCTCAAGAGTATAAAGTGGTATGACACGATGTGTTGACGAACTTGTTATCGTTATTCTGCACGTGTTATTTGCTTTTTATCACTTTCTCGATGTCACATGATACCTTTCACGGTTGAGTAACTTTAGACAACGATTTTAGTGCACACTGACCAAGCCACTCGTCTGCCCAGTTTTCGTAATTTTACACCACACAGTTAAAAAATAGGAGCATATTATGTTACCCTGTGTTTCTTTTTCCCTTCAGTATAACTGGTATATACATCTTAGGACATGAAGGGGTTTGATAATTATGAAAGACTTTGTTTGAATAAATAGAAATTTTTTCTAAATTTAGCTTTCGGGCAAGTGGGTAAAAAAATAATTAAGGCGAAGACTGATGTACATAGATCTTACCAAGATATATACATATCTACAGTATTCAAGGGTTATTATGGTAATAATCATTAGATTAACATATCCTATCCAACAGTGATAGGCACTGATAGCATAGGTAGATGGAAATCTAACTACAATACGATCGCGGCCACGACAGCCCGCACAGGTCCGTGTGAAAATGTACTACACTCCATGCTTGTCTGACAAGGTATTTATACCCTAAGACCTGTGTGAACCAGAAGTAGGCAGAGTATGCCCACTGGCTAAATTGAAGTTAAGTACTATACCACTAATGGACGTTCTAAGAAAAGCAACAACAACAAAAAACTGTTTCTTATGGATAACCTCACCATCAAATGTTGTGGGAATTTAGCATCATATAGAATAGGTCTTTTTATGGCTTTCAAGTCGTGTGTCGCTATTGTAGCTGCTTGTCGTTTTTGACATATCTCATCATGTAGTTTTGTCTGAAAGAAAAGAATATTTTATCATACAATGAATTACTTTTACTTATCTAAAAAAAGTTTTGTCAGGCCAAAATATTTTAAATTTGGTTTCATTGATTTTGATCACTAGGCACTCAAATCATTGCTAAATATATATAGCGAGTTCACTATATTACTACTTCATAAAATAAATACCAGGTATCCCCTTCTCCCTTTTCGGTTATGAGTACCGGTATAGTGATTGCCGTAGTTACATGCAGAGGACGATTTCAGGTTTCATTACTTTGATATATTTCTAATGAAGATTTTTATTGAAATCAGCAGATCTACGATTAAATGCAATAGATGGTGAAAGAGTTTAATAAAGATAACAACACTTCAAATGAAGATCAGAAGGTCTGTGGGTGCAGCTACTACACATTGTGAAAGTCTGAAGCCTGTAGCGAAATGTCACTGACCTCAGACCTACATAATGTTGAACCCCTGCACATTTTTGTGCATGTCGCAAGCCAGGATCTTGATTTCCAACGTTGTATGTTGTGGCAAGTGTGTAAAGAGGTGAATATTCGTTTTGTTGATTTTGATGTAATTGTTGACTATCACTGTTTAAACATTCATTTCATAAATATAAATGTTGACGAACATAGATTCAGGAAGAAAACAAAAGTTCCAATGTATGTTACTTATCAGCACTTTTATCAGTTCTTTGTCTGGCAGTCATCTGTATTCGAAAAAAAAAAAAAAAATTGTGGACAAATATTTATTTATTACCTGAAGAGTAATGAAGTGCTTGTATACCATTAATGATTTCTTGAAGTAGAGTTGTCTTACTACACAACACAGTACATACTGACGGACGGACAGTACTGCTGGGGTTACTTGTACTGTATAACCTTCATCTTCTGGGAAGTGTAAGATGCTAATCATATCTCTCACGACTTCTACAGCATCCTTAGACGATTTCTTTCCCTTCCTTTTCTTCTCTTTTGGTTTTTTGTCTTTTTTTCCTGCTAGTTCCTGTTCTTTCTTCAGAGCATTTGCAAGGTAATCTAAAACTGATTTAGTTGGACATTGTTCCACAAGTTTCCCAAAACGTCTGTCTTTAAATTTATTGCCTTTCAAGTGCAAATCTTTCAATTTTGGACAAAGGCTTAATTCTGATGGTACTGTTGTTAATTTATTGTTGGACAAATCTAACAAATTTAGGTGGGGCAAGTCTGATATCTCTGACTGGATCTCTTCTATCTGGTTATCACTGGCAAAAATCTGACTGAGGTGAACAAGCTCTTCAGAGTATATTCCATCTGGTAATACTGTCAAACTATTGTTAGAAATGTTAAAAACATGAATTGATTTCATCTTTTCTATTGAGGGAAATTCCTCAATTTGATTCATGCTACAGTTCAGTGTGTGTAGATCTGACAATGTAGAGATGCTGTCTGGAATGGTCTCCAACTCATTATGAGAAACATCTAAGCATTTTAACTTTTTCAAATTGGAAATTGTAACTGGTAGACATTTTAACTTGTTGTGGTGCAATACCAAATTTGTTAAATTTACCAAACAACCCAAATCGTCTGAAAGTTCTGAGAGGCATGTTTTAGAGAAATCCAAATAATTAAGATGATTTAATTGGAAAAGCCGACTGTCTACTCCATTTTGCTCTACATATTGTGAAATTGTCGGTCCTTGTAACTTTAGTTCGTGTCTGTTTTCTTGTATTGCAAGAGAAATTTCCGTCCATGTGGAAGTCATATTGCACTGAAGTCAATTGTAAATTCTGGAACATCCACGATACTGTAATGATACGTATCCGGAAAAGGCAAAGTATATAAAGATCTAGATCTGCGGACTTCCAAAGAAAAAGGGAAAAAAAGAGATACATACTTATACAGAATAAGAATAAGAATGTCACCGTAATATATAAACGGGTCATACTACGTTTAAAGGTAAGTAGTAGTATCATTTTCATTCATAAAATCATTCATTCATAAAGACGGACGGAGAAATCACCACACCTTTCTACCTTTTGCACGAATACCACATGCATGTTTTCCCACCCTGGTTTTAGATCTATATATACCTAACCTGTCCACTGTTTGATATTCACACATTATCACTGCACACGGCTGGTGGGATTGATAACTTGTTCCCTATTTTCAGTGTGAATAAAATGTAGATGGTTGAAATGATGTTTGGTTATTTTGTGGAAAGTCACGCCCAAATAATCCTAAAGCCCGCATCACATCAAATGAGGCACAAAACACTGTGACAAATGGAGGTTCTACCGAGATATTTCATTCAACCACATTATTTCTACACATTGATTGTACCATTGGTTTAGTTCCGTTGTCCGGCTCAGATGTCCGTTTTACACTCAGTCTATCCTGTCAACTAGAACTACTATCCACTCCGTATTAGTCCGTCGTTTCACAGTTTAACAGAAAAACAAGGAAACAACGACATATTTTAGGCTTACTGTGCGCTTTGCATTGCTTTTCAGGATCAATCTGACGCAAAACAGAACACGGAATTCATTCAAGTACCATTCCATGACTGGAAGAACACCATGGGTGATACTTGAACGATGTCCACTGAAAAATCACGCTCAAAATGAGAGGCATCTAATGGTGTTGGAAGTGAGAGACAACTTCGTACCTTCTGTCACGCAAAGTCTAAGTAAAGCATACCATATAATAGACCCATACATATCAGAGAAAGGAAATAAGAAGGGGTCAGCTTTATAGATTGCTTAAAAAGTATGTTGATATATATCATATGACTTGTATTCATTCATAGAAATGAAAGATGGCGATAGTAAGGGACTGACCCTTTCATATAGAAAAATATGGACCAAAGGGGGTTATTAAATAATGTTTAAAGGTATTAGTATACCATAAAACTAGTGATTAGTTGAAGAAATAAATCACAATAACAAAGACCCTAGCATTTTGGAAAAAAGAGAGTAAAAGGGTCAGTTTTTAAAAGTTGGTTGAAAGGCATTTTTTTGTATGTCATATGGCTTGTATTCAATCGTTGAAATGAATGATGGAGATAATTAGGGTCTTGATCCTTTTGTTTCAGAAAATAGAAGCATAAATCGGTCTATTCACATATTTAAACAAAATATGTTGTAATATATCTTATATACTTTATAGTAATAAATAGGAGTAAATGGCGATGAAGGAACTAACCCTCATAATTAGAAAAAGATGGTATATTTGCTTAGAAAACTAAAATTATAGTTTTTCAAATAAGCTTATCAGAGAAATTATTCCATCTTTTTTGACAACTTGTGTGCATAGTGCGCAATGTGTATGAGTGCGGAGATAGCTACAGTTTATCGACAGCACTTGCTACTAATTGTGTTAGTCGTGGTTTCAAATTCTGGATTTGACAGTTATGACACCATGACGGGTGCTAATGTAATGGGACAGGATACGCTAACCCTTTAGAAGCACCTGGTCTCACTCCCGCGTTTTTGTCGAATTTCGTGTTGTCCATGCTTTTGTTTTATCTTTATGCTTGTACCATTGTAATTGTGCATTCGGATTGTCCCTTTGCTACTTAACATTCATGTTAATTTGAGTACACTACGGTTACATTTAGCATCTCGTGGCCACGCGTTAGTAACTCGTGGTCATGACATATTATTTGTAATCATAATAAAACACATGTCGTGTTTGTTACCCATGGTCGAACATCTATAAAGACACCATTGATTAAGAAGGTTGCTATATCTTTTTAACAAGGGAACAAGACTTCGTTGATATGCGAGATAGATGGCTCATATTCATCAACCAATTCGTGATGGCGACCATTAATGTTCGAACTTCGAGAGTGTTGTTCGTTTTATTGATGTTGGTGGAATTGTTGACCATTATTATTTATGCTTTCTTTTCATAATTAGTTTAATTTGGTTTAATAATATTTTATTGTACATAAACAGTAGGATTGGACAGCAAGTTATACCAACTTATATGAAGTCCTCTCCTTACAAAATATACACATGAATTAATGACAGCAAAACAAAACACAAACAATAGACATTTAAAATTTGGACACTGATAAGAAGAAAGAAGTACAAGTGAAAAAGTGAAGAATAAAAAAAAACAAGAAAACTAATTGCTGACTTAACACTAAAATCTTTTTGATTGATTTATAAAAGTTCGAACTTTTCCAAATATTTTGGAGTTGACTTCATAACTATACTTATCGTTCCCAAAGAGCAAAGTTTCAATATTGATACTGATATCGTCGCAATAAATTCAACTTCACAATCAGAAATATCTGTTTGTACTAGCTTTGATACATATAGGCCTACTCGATATGTTGGGGCTGATGCTACACATGTACAGGGAAATTCACAATCTAAACTAATTCATCCCAGCTGTCACATCATTTGGATCTCAGTCGTCCTTCATTGTCAATTTCTAAATTAAGATGAACATATACAAAACCAGTTTACTTTGACGATACAAAATATACATTAACATCTAACGACATCCCGTTTGGGGTCATGTCAGGGTTCATATTTTCAACAGACCAATCAGTAATGGGCCTACTAAATCTTTAGGTATAAAAACCGAATACACACGAAGAGATGCTATCCGATTGGTCAGTATATTTAACTGGTTTGCATATGATTGGACGGTCAAAGATATATGAAATATTAAATGACATGACTCAAAACAGGATGCTGTTAGATATTTGTGTATCATCATAGAAACGGGTTGCTGTTAAGCCCCTGTTAGACGGTAAAGCAAGTATCATGATACTTGTATCATAAACCAAACAATACAGTATATACAGTGATATTACTCTGTATCATACAACTTTTAGAAGTTGTATGATACACACTTTGGGATAGAACATGTTCTATTCTGTACAGCAAGGATCGCGATACATTTGATCTCTGACCAATCAGAGATCTTGGTTTGAGGTCAGGAGGATGCGTAGCATTATTCCGACAGCCCATAACTCCGACAGCCCATTACTCCGTCAGCCCATTACTCCGACAAAACCCATTATTCCGACAGCCCATTACTCCGACAAAACCCATTATTCCGACAGCCCATTACTCCGACGGCCCATTTTCCCGACAATATAAAATAGAACTCAATCCACAAATCCAAGGCTTAACTTCGAAATTTTATTTCTGAAAAATGGTTTGAGGAATCAAAACCAAGCGTGACATTTATCTTCCAGTACATGAATGTCCTTTAAAATTTACTGCATTGGTGGTAAACAGATATTCAAAATGGTCACTCGGCAGCAGTGGAGGTAAAGGTTTACATTGATGGTAAATAATAATTTGCTATTAAAATCCTCTGAACTGAAACTGGCTACTTTGTTTGTTGCATGATCGAGAACTCAAATGTGATTTTAGGCCATATAGATTTTATTTTCAGACACGAATTTGCTTTCTTCCCACATTTTTACCTTCGAATTATAATTCATTTTCCATTTTCGATTAATTTATTTCAAAATTTCAAAATAATATTAAAATTTCATGCAATTTAGGCACGGACCATTTGATATTTTTTGGATGGGAGAAGGCTAGGGGGCGGGGGCTGGGATTTTAGTAC
>MJUT01053106.1:317537-341068 GCA_002080005.1 Gigantidas platifrons | reverse complement strand
GAAACGGGATGCTGTTAGATATGTGTGTATCGATCTCCAAAGAAAGAAAAAATAGATACAAAACACATCTAATTTTAATAAGATATTAGTTGCATGAAGTGGACTTGTATTGATTGATTGATTACTGTTTAATGTCCAGTGAGCGGTATTTCAGATGTATATTCAAGATACTAGTGAGGATCCATAATAACTAAATAAACCGAGGGATGAATGGAACAACCGGATAAATGAATTTTGACTGCAACTGAGAAGCATAGAGTTTGAAGGGAACAATAAACGTAGTCTTATTGTAACAACTACAACACGCATGTTCTATTCCGAAACTCACTGTATGGTCCATGGTCAGGCTTTCCGCACTATAACCTGACATTAGCACCCTCTATCAACCACTTGGCAATATAATGCTGGGTAGCTCGGTTGTTTTGAGTCCTGAGAACATTGTCCAGTACACAGGACCTGGATAAATGCGGTCTATCAAGTACTTGTACAATGAATTACACAGCAAAAGAACATTATTTATATTGCTATAGAACAAGGTGAAATAACAGGATTCGACTGGATTCTTTTGCTGGTTGACTCTTTATATACTTAAAAAAAAAGAACAATTGCAAGAAAGCACAATTAATACCCATTGGTATGCTGACTGTCTGTTTAAAAAGGCATGCTGTTATTTAAAAATTTCAACATGTTAGCAATGTTAGTTTCAACGGAGTTTTTGTTAAAATCAGAGTGGTTTTAGCACAAAATAGAATCAATTTAGCCCAAAAGCTAGATATTTGTATCTATTTTGCCTATCATTAAGTTGTGACTCGGGAGTGCTTGTATAAAGGATTTCACATACATGTATTCTAACCCTACAAGACCACCACATACATGTTGAAAATCCAGGTCCTGGTTTGACACAGACACGAAAATGTGGCAGGTTCAAATCCGTTAATGGAATCCCATTCCTCTTGATAATTGGATCTCCAGAAGCAATACATTATATAATTATTGACTTTTAATGAAGTCATGAGTAGACTGAAATTAAAAGTCTATAACTGCTTTATTAAATAATAAGGAATTTTTCAAACCTTTCTACAAAATAGGCTATATATATGATTGTTTTATCATTTTTCAATATTATTATTTAAGAAATAAATCATGGAAGCCAGAATGTGTTGGGAATTTTAACATGGATTGGCGGATATTAGTATTTTATCCCGAGCCAGAAGCGAGGAATAAAGTTGATTAATATCCGCCAATCCATGTTAAAACTCAAAGCACATTCTGGCTTCCATGATTTATTTCGATTCTGATATGTCTAAGAGTACAAATACGGTAGTATACTTTGATTGGAAGACGGTAATTTATACGCTTGCAGAAAATGTCGCACATAATTCATGTAAGTCGAATAATACTGCGCCCCCTATCGGCATTATTCGGGTCACAAATGCTGCCAATGGAAACGCCAGTCACATTCATCGGCGCATGTGCTATTAATACGAAGAAATAATTCTGTTTTTTTTTAACAAAGAGAAAGAGTGAGGTCATGTTAGAATTAAATATTAAAATTTTCAAATTTGATGAAATCTTTGAAAGTTTTCGAAAATTTTATTGTTTTGAAATTTTTTGAAAGCTTTGAAATTTTTTGAAAATTTTGATTTTTTTTAAACAATTTAAAATTTTGAATTTTTTAAAATATTTTTAAATTTTGAATTTTTTTTGACAATTTAGAACTTAAAAAAAATCAATTTTATATTGATTNTGTTCTTCTGATTTTTTCATTAAAAAAATGGAGCGGGCGAGCGATTTTTTTTTAATTATTTTTTTTTCTGAAAATTGAATTTTTGGAGGCGCTAAAATCTTGAACAAGCGAGCGACACTTTTTTTTAAATTATTTTTCCCCTCATTTGTGTGTTTTTAAATGAGAATTCAAGATAATTTTATAAGCGGGCGACTTTTTTTTATTTTAAATTGTTTAAAAATCGTGAAACATGAAGAGGGAATGTTGAAGAAATGGCGAGGAAACATTTTTTGTCGAAATTTTCAATCTGAATTTTAAGGTGCGAGCGGGTCCGAAGAACAAGTATTTAATTTGGAGTGTCCTAAAAAATAAATTTGTTGAACATTTTGACCTTTTCTTGCAATTTGATTGGCCGACTGGACTGAAATGAAATCTCGTCTCTGGTTGGATAACGTTGAAACCCTGAATAGACCTCTGAGGCTCACACGAGGTGAACTCACTCTGAGGTACAACCAAGAAAGTACTGCTTAGGCCAATCAGCGAAAAGCAAAATTCCTTATCATTTAATAAATATAAACAAACCATAAAAAACCAGCACAGATTCCCTTCCACCCAAAAAGACCATATATACAGTCATTCCCAGATAATGATACCAATAGCAGCCAGACTATGTGAAAAAATGAACTTCATGATAATGACAAAATAAAATTTGAATGATATTTCAAAACTATTCACCTCTTTTATGCAAAATTTTCTGGTCCCTCTAAAACAAGAAACGAAACAGAAATGAAACGCAACGAAACGAAACCTGGCGAAACGAAACGAAACGGAACCGGGCGAAACGAAACGAAACGAAAAAGTGAATCGAAACGAAACGAAACAAAACTGAGAAACAAAACCGAAACGTCAAAAAGGATAATGTTTCGAAACATATCTAATACATTCCCATAGTTTAAAATTTGGCAAAGCTCCGTCGATGCCTGTCACTAGTATTAACGGTTCGTTGAACTGTGGACAGGGGAGTTCTTCATATCAAAGCAACAAGCCAAAGGGATAATCCAGAAAATCATAGGTCCAAAACAAAATTGTGATGCAGAGATTACACAAATAGAGACGATAACATAACATAACTTTATTGTTCCAATCAAGGGCCCACAAAAGGCGAAGACATATTGTAACGATCATGATTAGTGTGGGTGTATTGCCACTGGTTGCAATACTTGGAAAGACACCAGGGGATGGTGTTTCCCCGTGTCAGATCCAGAACTGCAAGCAATGTAAAGTTAACAATAAAATGAAATACTGACATGCATCATTTATAATTTCTCTGGATAAACTGACCTCTTATTTTCTATACAGTTGTGTTTTTTTACAAGTCATTAACCA
Source organism: Gigantidas platifrons (assembly GCA_002080005.1). NCBI lineage: Eukaryota > Metazoa > Mollusca > Bivalvia > Mytilida > Modiolidae > Gigantidas > Gigantidas platifrons. Next base: position 337,956 of record MJUT01053106.1, on the reverse strand, counting down.
AATAAATTGTTCTTGTGAATTCACGTTTAAAAGGTTAGGACAACTTTGAATTATGAGTTTATTTAGATTTTGTCTGTCCTCCCTCCGTGTGTTGATTACAAAATGATAGAACATGACTTTCTTCTTCCACCTCACCCATATTACACTGCTGAAACAACAAGGACAAAACAAATAAACAGATTTGAAAACGAACGCCATAAAAAAATAAAAGCACTAGCAATCTGAACCCTCACACAAAAACCGGGAGAATCACCAGGTGCATCGGAAGGGTTTGCATGATCTACTCTGCGTGAGGCACGTGATTAACTTATGGTATAAATATATTGATATGTTGCACGTTTTTTTCATGAAATTGAAACGAAATGTACGCGTTTAAAGGAACATTCTCTCGGCAGTCATATTAAACAGTCTTTTTTATAACACACAATTTGAGAATTATTGCAGATATTTTTTTTTAGGCCAAAGTGAAAACAAAACTGCCTCAAAGCGAAAATAAAGGTAATTTTAATTACGATTTTCTTGGCGTTTTGTGGTTCAATTGATTCCCGCTTGTTGATATTAAAAAGATTGCATAACAATAGGGAATGTAAAGAAACAACAGTGTGATGAAAAACCAACGGACATGTCAAAACATAACATGATCACATTGCCCGTGAATGGTATGACGAGCATCCATAAAAGTAGAAATTATAACCTTCCAACCCCCCCCCCCCAAATCTGATAGAAAATGGAATAAGAGGTGAAAAATGGCAATATAATCAAGATTCTCCGAAAGTTTCATGGACCAGTTAAATAGTTTAGAATGAGTTGGGAGGGCACATTTGGTAACGGATGGACGGACGTACAGACTAAACCCACCACTTTATACTGACCGTTTTTAAAAAAGCCAACGGACTGACGTATGGGTTCAAATAAATTAGCCAACTATTTTCCCATAGGTTCTTAAAAAACTTTCGCCTTGTTTCATTTCGTTTCGCCAGGTTTCGTTTCGTTTCGCCAAGTTCCGTTTCGTTTCGCAAGGTTCCGTTTCGTTTCGTTTCTTGTTTTAGAGGGACCCTAAATTTTCACACGTTAAAGGCATACAACCGTAATTTTTCATAAACAAAATTATTGTCGCTTTCCGTACTGACCTTCGTAAAATGAAGATTAAACACAGAATTATTAGCTAATACGCTACGAAAGGTTAAGATTCAAACAACATTAAACGAGCGTGACAATTTGAAGTGTTTGAATCTTAACAGTATTTTCCTGACCTCAAAACTAAAACCCCGAACTTCCGTTTTTTATAGGTGGCGCTGTTACTTTCACTTTGAATTTTTGTCATCCCGGACAATAATTCCGTTAACGATAGTTTTGGGTCTTTTTTGTCAAAAAAAGAACACCAATCGTATCTTTTGCAGCATAACTGTTTAATGATAGCTTAAATAAATCATTTATGGACAGTTAAAATTTTTCAACAAAATCGTTGACAATATGCCTTTAAATATTACTTATAACAAATATATGACAATTCAATTTACATGGGCAGAGTTCTTGAAAAAAAAATTGTGCTGTCAGACATTCGGACTGACAACTAATGGAACTTTGTCAGTCCGAACCAAAATCTGTCAGTCCGAACTTTTTTCTCATGTCCATACAGAAATGCCTTTATTTAACTTTATTCAACAATAACTTTTCAGTAATTTATAATAGCAATATGTGTGTTTGTGTAAATATTATGTGTATGAATACATCAGAATGTCACTAACTAGTTGAATGCATACTCAATTTCAAATTCAGTTATACATGTAGCTCTTAATGTTTCTTCTTCACTCATTTCACACTCCGAATCACTACTCATTTCACTTTCTAGTTTTTATTTTTTCTCTACTTTTATCCTCCTCATCATTCTCACTTTCTCTTTCCAATTCATTCTCAATTTTTATTTTCTCTCACGTTCTATTTATTTCATCACTCTCTCTATCAATGCCTTCCTCATTCTCTAGCTGTGTATCACTCTCTACTGAGATCTGATTTTCCTCATTCCCTTTCGCATCGTAGCCAAGGTGTTTTGTCAAGCCAGTGTTGTTAAAACTGACGCTCTCGATTAATTCCATATTGTTTTTAACTATCTTTAGTTCCGATTATGTCCTCTCTTTTTCGTTTGCCAGGCTTTGCACCTGCACTAAATGTAATCGGCCACCTGGTCGTCATACTTTCAAAATTAAGAAAAACGGAAGTAATAGATAACTTCCGGATATGGAGATGAATCAAATACCGGAAATGTCGGCCTAGAATACCGGCGGATGTTTTGCCGGTCCAGTGGGCCGACAGAGATGTGGAATATGTCGGACATGCCGATTTTTTGTCGGCCAAACCGACAAAACCGACAAATTTCAAGAACTCTGCATGGGGTTGAAACACCGTTACGGAGGTTATGTAGAACCACAATCAAGCTTGTATGGAATTTGCAAATTACTTTTCATCCTTTTATCATTCATATAATCAGAAACAATCATTAAACAATAGAAAAATGTCCAGGTGTTTTGCAACAAATAAAAATAACAAAATTGTTGATGTTGAAAGACATTGTCAGATTCCGTATATATTATCATAAAAAAAACTAATATGTTCTAGATTATCAAATTTATTTTGTTACGTTCACATGAAATTCTTTTGTCCAGGAACATATACTTTAAATGTTTAGCTGCATAAATTTACAGAGGATGACCATATTATACCACTAGAATGGATAGGAACGAACCTTATTGAGGAGGAACTATTTGTTACGGAGGTTATGGAAATATACCAATATTTTGTTGCGCAACATTTATAGGGAAAATGAATTGCTATAGACTAATGTCTTAAGAATTTTAACATCAAATTTAATGAAACAAGATGTGTCAAATATGTACATTTTGTCACCATGTCATATTACTATCGTTTTTGTATATTCTTTCAGTATGATGAAATGAACCCGATTTTTATTGATTATCCTGAATTTCTACATTTGCAAGGCATGGTAAAAATATCACGCAATGAAATAAGCAAGAACAGGTTCGTTAAAGACATCTTTTGACTCTAGTATAGCTACTGGAAATAATAATGTAAAAATTTCAGTTAATCAACTAGGTTACCGAAGTTAGCAGAAAGAACACATGTATGTTTTGGAAGCCAAAATTTATAACTTGAACATTTTAACATAAACAAAAAAAAACAGTCTAATTTTGGGAAAGTTCTTCTATTTTTGTTAATTCACATTCCGGAATCCGGAAAATATTTGCCCAAGGCAATATATCGTTATGGAGGATAGCGTTATGGAAATTAGGGTCAAAGATATTATCTATTTAATTATAAACATATCAAGAAGAAAATTCTCAGAACTCTTTTAATTATGTCCTACTGTATATCATTCATCGAATAGAGACTGCGTCTTTTGGTTTTATTTGTTATTTTATTACAAACAACGTTATGTAGGATTGGTTCTTATATGTCACAAACGAAAAATATCAATGTAACTGCAAATATTTGAGAAAAAAAATTTCGATGCCATAAAGGAGCATTTATTTTAATGTATGTGGACAATATCTTCTTTTTTAACTACTGTTTTGGGTGGATAGGAAAAGAAATACAAGAGGGAATTATTTAATTGTCTGCATTATGGTAGGATAGAGGTATTTCTGCGATATAGGAAAGTTGTGCCAAGTCAAAGATAAGAGCTTTACTGATTCTACAAGTATACAGTTCCTAATCTATACCTCCAAATGAGTCCATAAAAGTTAAATAAATCAAACAGTTTGTGTTTTACCGATCAAATATCGCCTTTAAACTGAAAATAATGAGTAGCGACATCAAAGTTTACCCCAAAGTCGGTACCTCTTGGAGCTCGGAATTGAATATCCGACAAACTAATATGTGAATATGTTTATTCATTGCCGTGGAGCATGGGCACGCAAACATTCATACTTAAATTTGTTCTACTAAGCCTTGCAAATTTTTATCAACCTAACGACAGTTAATTTCCCTAATTGTGCCAATTATGTGGGAATGACTGCACATACTATCACAAAAATGAATGACCACATAAACATGGACAATACAATAGCTGGTATATGTTTGTACTGTTGTAATCGCTGTCCGACCTTTGAACTCATATTTGATGGAAGTTGATCATTATCCCGTGTAATAATGCGGGCGTCACCGTTGGTGCAGGAACTGCTGACAATTCCTTAACTAACAAGTTCACCCTCTTTTTTGATGAGGTCCATGTAGCTCATCTTTAAATGTTTTTATTAAATGATAAGGAATATTGCTTTCCGCCGATAGTGTTGAACTCTTGTTTTTTGGTCACATGTTTGTCTTTTCTATTTTGATTTAATATTTTTATCAAGTCTTGGTACTAGTACTTTCTGCTATTCTTCCACAATTAGCTGTTTATACTAATAACCTAATAAAGCTGTGATTTGGCCATGCTGTTTATATTAATAACCTAATAAAACTGTGATTTGGCCATGCTGTTTATATTAATAACCTAATAAAGCTGTGATTTGGCCATGCTGTTTATAATAATAACCTAATAAAGCTGTGATTTGGCCATGCTGTTTATAATAATAACCTATTAAAGCTGTGATTTGTCCATGCTGTTTATATTAATAACCTAATAAAGCTGTGATTTGGCCATGCTGTTTATAATAATAACCTAATAAAGCTGTGATTTGGCCATGCTGTTTATATTAATAATCTAATAAAGCTGTGATTTGGCCATGCTGTTTATAATAATAACCTAATAAAGCTGTGATTTGGTCATGCTGTTTATATTAATAACCTAATAAAGCTGTGATTTGGCCATGCTGTTTATAATAATAACATAATAAAGCTGTGATTTGGCCATGCTGTTTATATTAATAACCTAATAAAGCTGTGATTTGGCCATGTTGTTTATAATAATAACCTAATAAAAGGCCGTTGGCCACTGGTCCCCCGACGCCAAGGTTATATGGTAAGATGAAATTTTGAAACTACTGTAAACTAGAGGTTCAGGTGAGCTTGTATCACTCACCTGACTTAAATAATTCTGAAAGGGGACCACCCAAGGACCATTTCGAAGTAAAAAAAAGGGGAGTAACTCTGGTTAGATTTGTTGAAAAATCATCATTATCGAACTTGACCTAGATATTCATGAGTTACACTTACATACCAAACCTAGTTTCAATTTGACTTTTTGTTCACAAGTTATAATTTGGAAACCAAAAAATTAGCAATTTTGAAGAATAAAAAGGGATGTAACTCTGGTAAGATTTGTCGAAAAATGATCGCTATCAAACTTGACCTAGATATTCATGAGATACACTTACATACCAAACCTAGTTTCAATCTGACTATTTGTTCCCAAGTTATCATTTGGAAACCAAATATTTGGCAATTTTGAGGTATAAAAAGGGGCATAACTCTAGTAAAAATTGTTGAAAAATTGTCATCGAACTTGACCTAGATATTCATAAGATACACTTACGTGTCACACCTAGCTTCAATCTGACTTTTTATTCACAAGTTATCATCTGGAAACCAATTCGGGACACATGGACGAAGTATAAAAAGGGATGTAACTCTGGCAAGATTTGTCGAAAAATGATCGCTATCGAACTTGACCTAGATATTCATGAGATACACTTACATACCAAACCTAGTTTCAATCTGACTATTTATTCCCAGGTTATCATCTGGAAACCAAATATTTAGCAATTTTGAGGTATAAAAAGGGGCATAACTATAGTAAAAATAGTCGAAAAATTGTCATTATCGAACTTGACCTAGTTATTCATAAGATACACTTACATACCACACCTTGCTTCAATCTGACTTTTCATTCACAAGTTATCATCTGGAAACCAAGCACACGGACGGACGGACTGACGACACCCATTTCTATAGTCCCCTTCGACGAAGCGTCGGGGGACAATAAAGTTGTGATTTGGCAATGCTGTTTATAATAATAACCTAATAAAGCTGTTAATTGGCCATGCTGTTTATAATAATAACCTAATAAAGCTGTGATTTGGCCATGCTGTTTATATTAATAACATAATAAAGCTGTAATTTGGCCATGCTGTTCATAATAATAACCTAATAAAGCTGTGATTTGGCCATGCTGTTTATAATAATAACATAATAAAGCTGTGATTTGGCCATGCTGTTTATAATAATAACATAATAAAGCTGTGATTTGGCCATGCTGTTTATATTAATAACTTAATAACGCTGTGATTTGGCCATGCTGTTTATAATAATAACATAATAAAGCTGTGATTTGGCCATGCTGTGTATAATAATAATCTAATAACGCTGTGATTTGGTCATGCTGTTTATAATAATAACATAATAAAGCTGTGATTTGGCCATGCTGTTTATAATAATAACGCTGTGATTTGGCCATGCTGTGTATAATAATAACTTAATAACGCTGTGATTTGGCCATGCTGAGTCTCCAATTGTACTCTTGCAACTTGAGTTGTAGCTGACACATGAAACCAGATAATTCTAACTGTAAAATTATAGATTAATTCCCACATTACTATACAAATGGCTCAATTGTTGGAGATTTTCACTCGTCAACTTTTATTACCCCATTACATCCAACATTATTCTAGAAATATATGTCAACATAATAAAGCAATTGCATTTTTTGAATACTATTCGAATGTGCAGATTATATTACAAAACAAATGCCTATTGGTTTATTCAGAGAATATTTCAACCAATCAAAACTATTATGACTTGTGGTATCCATAGTTATGGTTCACTGACACAGAAGCCACCCAAACACTGCAATTATATATATATTTAATTTCAATTAATCAATAATAACTATGCCCTTTGACAGCCAAATATTAAATTGAATCATTATGAATAAAGGGCTACACAGAGTAAAGCATGATACAACCCCAGCATGTCGTCAAGGGCAAGTTGTATGGGTGTATTTTAACACGACGGGTGCCACTAGTGGAGCACCTGAGTTCGCCCCCGGTTTTTAGTGGGGTTCGTGTTACTCAATCTTTAGTTTTATATGTTTGTTTTGCCGATTGTTGTTTGTCCTTTTGTACTTTTTCTTTTGGCCATTGTGTTGTCTGTTCTTCTTCGATATACAGATTCTGATTGTCCCTTTGGTATCTTCAAACTCTTCTTAAAAGTAAGTGTGGACACAGTAATACGCTGAAAAAAATGTTATTTGCTGGGCTCATTGTATTTTGATCATTTGTCTTGTTTTACTCTTTCAAGTTTTGAATATATATGCCTTTTAAATATACATAATTTTGTAATTTGTGCCCCTTTTCAAAATAAAATGACGAAATTGTTTTTTTTTTGGTCCACCAATAACTCATAAAGATGATCACCTTGCAGAAAACTGCATTAAAATTGGATGACAAACAGGACAGTTAAAATCTTGGAATTCTACTTTTGTTGGGCCATCCCAATTGAGCTTATCTCTGAAACCATAGGAGATAGAAGAAATCCATCAACATTCAGCTGTAAGCTTTCAGCACAATAAATTCAAAGTGTAAAATCTCAAATGGTCCAATAGCCTATATCATAGTACAACATGTAGGTCTGAATGTTGCACATAATTTAAGTTCTGTCTCTTTTCTTCAAGAGGTCCAAAACTCCATCTATTTTCTTCAGACACAGGATTAAAATGGTGCAAAACCTACATTTGTTCAAGTGGTAATAACATTCAGTCAAAGAAAAGTGATATAAAATTTAATATGATATGATTATGACAACAATGGCTGAGATTCAGTAATTATAAGAATGATATCACGTTTGTCTCCTCCTTAATATATATCGTCCTTTTTGTAGTTGAGATAAATATATCTTGATCTTTGAACTGTCTGACAACCTCCTAACATAAATCTGAAAAGAAAGATATAATGTATCAATACAAATTACTGTCAGTGATGATTTTAAGGGTTCATCAAAAATATAACTGTATATATAGTGAAACTTGTCTAAAGAGAACCCTGAATAAACAGGAATCCTGTATATACCTAACCCTGAATAAACAGGAATCCTGTATATACTGAACCCTGAATAAACAGGAATCCTGTATAAACTGAACCCTGAATAAACAGGAATCCTGTATATACTGAACCCTGAATAAACAGGAATCCTGTATAAATTGAACCCTGAATAAACAGGAATCCTGTATATACTGAACCCTGAATAAACAGGAATCCTGTATATACTGAACCCTGAATAAACAGGAATCCTGTATATACTGAACCCTGAATAAATAGGAATCCTGTATATACTGAACCCTGAATAAACAGGAATCCTGTATATACTGAACCCTGAATAAACAGGAATCCTGTATATACTGAACCCTGAATAAACTAGAATCCTGTATATACTGAACCCTGAATAAAAAGGAATCCTGTATATACTGAACCCTGAATAAACAGGAATCCTGTATATACTGAACCCTGAATAAACAGGAATCCTGTATATACTGAACCCTTAATAAACTAGAATCCTGTATATACTGAACCCTGAATAAACAGGAATCCTGTATATACTGAACCCTGAATAAACAGGAATCCTGTATATACTGAACCCTGAATAAACAGGAGTCCTGTAAATACTGAACCCTGAATAAACAGGAATCCTGTATATACTGAACCCTGATTAAACTAGAATCCTGTATAAACTAGAATCCTGTATAAACTGAACCCTGAATAAACAGGAATCCTGTATATACTGAACCCTGAATAAACAGGAATCCTGTATATACTGAACTCTGAATAAACAGGAATCCTGTATATACTGAACCCTGAATAAACAGGAATCCTGTATATACTGAACCCTGAATAAACCAGAATCCAGTATAAACCAAACTTTAAATTATGTCCCAAAGTAGGAAATCCTTGGTAAATTTAACCTGTATAAACCAAACATAAGAGTTGGTCCCAAGGAGGTTTGTAATTGACTGATTTCACTGTAGATATGTAAGAGTCAGAGCACTTCATTGTATGATAAAAGCCACATTATTTAAATAATATTTTTATAATTAATTTAAATACGGTTATTCTGTTGTAAGATGTAATTGTCAGTATCTTTAGGTGTGTTTACCAATATGATATTTCTACAGACGTAATTAATTCATTAAACTTGTACCATGTGACTTCACTGACAAACTTTATAACATAAACTTGTACCATGTAACTTCACCCACAAACTTTATCACATAAACTTGTACCATGTGACTTCACTGACAAACTTTATCACATAAACTTGTACCATGTGACTTCACTCACTGACAAACTTTATCACATAAACTTGTACCATGTGACTTCACTGACAAACTTTATCACATAAACTTGTACTGTCACTTCACTGACAAACTTTTGACATAAACTTGTACCATGTGACTTCATTGACAAACTTTATCACATAAACTTGTACCATGTGACTTCACTGACAAACTTTATCACACAAAGTTGCACTGTCACTTCGCTGACACACTTTTTACATAAACTTGTATCATCTCACTTCACTGACAAACTTTATCACATAAACTTGTACCATGTGACTTCACTGACAAACTCTATCACATAAACTTGAACCTTGTGACTTCACTGACAAACTTTATCACACAATTGTACCATGTGACTTCACCAACAAACTTTATCACACAAACTTGTACTGTCACTTCACTGACAAACTTTATGACATAAACTTGTATCATGTTAGTTCACTGAGAAACTTTATGACATAAACTTGTACCATGCGACTTCACTGCCAAACTATCATATAAACTTGTACCATGCGACTTCACTAACAAACTTTATCACACAAACTTGTACTGTCACTTCACTGACAAACTTTATCACATAAACTTGTACCATGTGACTTCACTGACAAACTTTATCACATAAACTTGTACTGTCACTTCACTGACAAACTTTTGACATAAACTGGTATCATTTCACTTCACTGACAAACTTTATCACATAAACTTGTACTATGCGACTTCACTGACAAACTATCACATAAACTTGTACCATGTGACTTCACTGACAAACTTTATCACACAAACTTGTACTGTCACTTCACTGACAAACTTTATCACATAAACTTGTATCATGTCACTTCACTGACAAACTTTATCACATAAACTTGTACCATGCAACTTCACTGACAAACTTTATCACATAAACTTGTACTGTCACTTCACTGACAAACTTTTTACATAAACTTGTATCATGTGACTCCATTGACAAACTATCACATAAACTTGTAACATGTGACTTCACTGACAAACTTTATTACACAAACTTGTACTGTCACTTCACTGACAAACTTTTTACATAAACTTGTATCATCTCACTTCACTGACAAACTTGATCACATAAACTTGTACCATGTGACTTCATTGACAAACTTTATCACATAAACTTGTACCATGTGACTTCACTGACAAACTTTATCACACAAAGTTGCACTGTCACTTCGCTGACACACTTTTTACATGAACTTGTATCATCTCACTTCACTGACAAACTTTACCACATAAATTTGTACCATGTGACTTCACCGACAATCTCTATCACATAAACTTGAACCATGTGACTTCACTGACAAACTTTATCACATAAAGTTGTACATGTATTATGTCACTTCACTGACAAACTATCGCATGAACTTGAACTATGTCTCATCAACTTCAAACTTTTGACATAAACCTGTACCTGGTGATGAGCATTGTATACATAAATAGATGTAAATCAAATTACAGGATCCATAAAAATATACTAAAAACAGACCTGTTGACCCTTGTTGACCAATAAGAGTAGTTTTCTTCATTGACTGAGAGAAGTTTTCTACTTTTAAGAATAATTTTAGTCAAATTCGCTAGGGGTTTGAGAGCAACCCCTCCCCAAGAAAATCTTGAAAAATTAGGTATCGTTTTCTGCAATATATATCATGTATATCATACTGCTTCTTGTTGAATATGATTGTTTGTTTGTACCTGTGTGTAATGTCTAAGTGTAAGGATTTACTTGTGCAAATGGTGCATAGCATCAACTCTGCATTCGTCTGGTTCCTCCATCTAATTTCAGCACTGTTACAAGTTTGAACAGAATTGCCACAGAATTCCATCATGGATTTTTTATTTGTTTTAAGCTTGTCAAAATTTATGACATTTAGTCTCAATGTGGCGTTTACAGTCAAATCTTCTGCCGTGTGCACATGAGAAGTAAGTCTGAGAGGTAGAACACTACAAATGTATATCCCTTTATTGAGGGTTTGAGACAATTCCAAAGTCCTGTATATTCATGTTTATATTGTTGGCAAGGCTTTTTCTTATCACTGGCAGTGGCTTCTTCAAGCTCAGTCCCTGTTTGGGCATGCCACCATTAATTTGTCACATGCTACTAGATCACCAAAGTGTTTATATAAGTAGCATGGACATAACTACATAAGTTGTGGGTGGAGCAAACATTCAGATTGTTCATTAATTTGACCACAGTTATCTAAAGGAGGAAAAATCGATGATACATAGTTTCACAGTTACTTTTGGAGCAAAATATTTGACAGGCATGGTTACTAGTGTTCCTCCCTAAGAAACTTTCAGTCTTATTAAAAATAATATTCTTCATCAGTCTAAAATCTACAAAAATCACAAATTTCTGAAGTATGTGACCTTCAGGTCACGTTGGTCATGTGACATAGTTTCATAAATATGCGGTTCATATCAACAGGGATTTTTTATGATAAGCTCTGCCCACAAATTTTATCGGTAGGCACTAGCAAATGCCACTTAAAACGACAAAGACACAGTGTTGCGTTCGGTTATCTACCATAAGAAACAAAAGTACTTACTGCTGATTATTATTTTTTTTGCAATCTGTTGGCGTAGAAATAACTTATGAGGGCATAGAGTGTAATTTAGGGACCAAAAATTGTAGTGGTAAACAGGTATGTAATAACAAACCTCTTGTGTTCCTATAGCTGTAATGACACCATTGACTTTACCGATATCTTTTCCTTCAATGAAAACAGGCTGGTTCCTGTGAAACCTGCAATATGAGTAGAAGAATTTTTTTTTCTCATATATGTATATGATTTTTATAGAAGGAATATTGGTTTAATTTTTTCACAAGTATCATAGAGGTAAAGTACATGTAAGAAACAAGATGTTTAAAGACAATGCCATCATTTGTGATCAATAAGAGGTTAGGGGTTATAGTGTCAACAATATTTCAGTTATATTGTGTCTGTCAGTTTATTGGAGGAGGAAACCAGAGTACCTGGAGAAAACCACAAACAAACTTTATCACATAATGTTGTATCGAGTACACCTCAACATGAACAAGATTCAAACTCACAACTGTAGTGGTGATAGGCACTGATTACATAGGTAGTTGAAATCCAACTATAATACGATCACAACCATGGCGGTCCCAGATATATTAATATTTTTAAACAGTAATAAAAATACATCATATACATGTATCTACTTTAATGGTTACGGTTAGGTGTTTAACGCCATTTTCAACTATATTTCTGTTATATCGTTGCGATCAATTTCATTGGTGGAGGAAACCGGAGTACCCAGAGAAAACCTGCCGCCAGTCCCTGACAAACCTTATCATATAATGATGTATCAAGTACACCTCATCATGAACGGGGTTCAATCTCACAACATCAGTGGTGATAGGCACTGGTTGTATAGGTAGTTGTAAATCCAATTACCATACGATCACGATCATGACAGCCCCTATATATCTCTTTATCTACCATTGACGTATATATCAGCGCTGAAAATCATGATTGTCTCCTTACTGACGGATAAATACGCTGTAGTATTACCATTGTTTACTCACGATAGCAGAATAACCCGCTGTAAAGAAAGGCATGCGCAATCGTAGTGACGTATAATTCAGTCAAATTACCTTTGTTAGAAATCGTCCGATTGGTCAAATATAAAAGAAATCCTTCCAATGACGAATGAAAATCGTTTTAAGAAATGAATGAACTTTCTAATGATGCACTGTATGACCATATAAGGCATTTCATTAATGAGCCTTGATCTATTTTCTCACCATGTGTTTGTTGTAGAATTTTATGAATGAAAGTAAACAATGGCAGAGGAAATTCTGGATTTGTTTGCCTTGGATATTGATGAAAGCGAAGTAGGCAGTATTGGGAGTGACATTTCTTTCTCCGATATAGAAAGTGAGTTGTCTGAAGAAGAAATGGAAGCGGGTGATGATGAAACGTGGTCGAGAAATTTACGAACTCCCTTTGTAAACAACTTTTCAGAGAGCAGCGGGGCGACGTTTACTTTAGACAGGGAAAACAAAGAAATCGATTTTCTTCATCACTTTTCTCCTACTTCACTGGTAATCTTAATTTTTGATCTACATTAAATAGTTAATTAGATATATGACTTTAAATAACAGCACCATACATAAAATCTTGATAATCTCTCTCTGCAAAAATATCTCTGGTAATTAACCTACAAATCAGCTGCAGTAGCTAACTTATCAGTTGTGTGTAGTAGTGAACTACAGCATCTGTTGTGGTAGATAAGAAGTTAATAATTGTGGACTGGTCTATATTGTTTATCATAAATAAATCTTACCATCTTTTATCATAAAATAGACGGCCATCTTCTATTTTAAGATCATTAGTGTTTTCTACAGGACTTGGAGGTGAAGAGTTGATTTTCTTTGTAAAAGGTTTACCACTAACTTTGTTTATTATCCTAAGATCATCAATAATGTCTGCATCATCTAAGTAAAAATCTATCTGAAGTACAATTAATTAAGGAATACAATTAATATATGACATACTATGTCCATTGAAAGATATCAGGGAATTATTGAGCATTTTGTTAGAGTCGTCATCTCTCATGGTAGGTAAATACATCTACCTATACAATCATCACCTATCACAATGTCATGGTAGGTAAATACATCTACCTATACAATCATCACCTATCACAAAGTCATGGTAGGTAAATACATCTACCTATACAATCATCATTACAAAGTCATGGTAGGTAAATACATCAACCTATACAATCATTACCCATCACAAAGTCATGGTAAGTAAATACATCTACCTATAAAATCATCACCTATCACAAAGTTGAAAGTCATGGTAGGTAAATACATCTACCTATACAATAATCACCTATTACAAAGTCATGGTAGGTAAATACATCTACCTATATAAATCATCACCTATCACAAAGTCATGGTAGGTAAATATATCTACCTATACAATCATTACCCATCACAAAGTCATGGTAGGTAAATACATCTACCTATACATTCATCACCTATCACAAAGTCATGGTAGGTAAATACATCTACCTATACAATCATCACCTATCACAAAGTCATGGTAGGTAAATATATCTACCTATACAATCATCACTTATCACAAAGTCATGGTAGGTAAATACATCTACCTATACAATCATTACCCATCACAAAGTCATGGTAGGTAAATACATCGACCTATACAATCATTACCTATCACAAAGTCATGGTAGGTAAATACATCTACCCATATAATCATCACCTATCACAAAGTCATGGTAGGTAAATACATCTACCTATGCAATCATTACCCATCACAAAGTCATGGTAGGTAAATACATCTACCTATACAATCATCATCACAAAGTCATGGTAGGTAAATATATCTACCTATACAATCATCACCTATCACAAAGTCATGGTAGGTAAATACATCTACCTATACAATCATCACCTATCACAAAGTCATGGTAGGTAAATACATCTACCTATACAATCATCATTACAAAGTCATGGTAAGTAAATACATCTACCTATACAATCATCATTACAAAGTCATGGTAAGTAAATACATCTACCAATACAATCATCATTACAAAGTCATGGTAAGTAAATACATCTACCTATACAATCATCACCTATCACAAAGTTGAAAGTCATGGTAGGTAAATACATCTACCTATACAATCATCACCTATTACAAAGTCATGGTAGGTAAATACATCTACCTATGCAATCATCACCTATCACAAAGTCATGGTAGGTAAATATATCTACCTACACAATCATCATCACAAAGTCATGATAGGTAAATACATCTACCTATACAATCATCATCATAAATAAACCACAGATCAAAATACACTTACATACCACACCTAGCTTCAATCTGACTTTTCGTTCATAAGTTCAGTCTTCGAAATTAGACTTTCAAATTTACTGGCCCACAAACTTAGAATATTTATATTGATTCTATTGAAACAAGGGCAATGCAAAGCGTGGCATATCTCCTCGCCTAAAAATTTGACCCTGTGACTTTGACCTTGAATATCAATAGGGTTTCAGACTAAATATGTACCAAGTTTGGTCAAAATCCATTGAAGGATGTTGATTCTAGAGTGTTCACAAGGATGTTATGTGGTAAAAATCTTGACCCGGTGACCTTGACCTTTGACCTTGAAAATCAATAGGATTTCAGATTCTCTTAAGGACTAAGTATGTACTAAGTGTGGTCAAAATCCATTGAAGGATGTTGATTCTAGAAAGTTCAAAAAGATGTTACAGGGTAAAAATTAGACCCTGTGACCTTGACCTTTGACCTATGACCTTGAAAATCAATAGGGTTCCAGACTCTTCTAAGGACCAAGTATGTAACAAGTTTGGTCAAAATCCATTGAAGGATGTTGATTCTAGAGTGTTCACAAGGATGTTGCTTGGTAAAAATTAGACCCGGTGACCTTGACCTTTGACCTTGAAAATCAATAGGGTTCCAGATGCTCTTAAGGACTAAGTGTGTACCAAGTTTGGTCAAAATCCATTGAACGATGTTGATTCTAGTGTTCACAAGGATGTTATGCGGTAAAAATTAGACCCAGTGACCTTTGACCCATGACCTTGAAAATCAATAGGTTTCCAGATTCTCTTAAGGACTAAGTGTGTACCAAGTTTGGTTAAAATCCATTGAAGGATGTTGATTGTAGAGTGTTCACAAGGATGTTACGGAAGGATGGACGGAAGGTAGCGTTACTATATCCCATCGCAACTTCGTTGGCGAGGCGATAAAAATTTGGCAAAAGTCACTGGTCCGAATCAATTTTCACTGGCCATGGGCCACTGCTAAAGTCGATGACTGTAAGTTATCATCGGGAAACCAAAAATTTAAGTATAAAAAAGGGGCATAAATCTGGTAAGAATTGTCGAAAAATCGTCATTATCGAACTTGACCTAGATATTCATAAGATACACATACATACCACACCTAAGCTTCAATCAGACTTTTTCGTTCACGAGTTTTCATCCAGAAAACAATTTGACAGGGACACACCGAAACAATTACTATAGTCCTCCTTCAACGAAGCATCAGGGAACAACAAGTAATGTTTTAAACAACACCACATGTCAGTCACATGAGTATATTATTTCTGACTTATAATAAAGGATATTTGGCGAGGCTTTTCTTCGCTTCTCAGGCAAGGGCATTGGATCATTAGGACGTCTTCTTAATCTTCTTGTTGATGGAGGCTTAGATTCCATTGAATCAGACAACAGAAAACCTGAAAAATAACATAATCAAATGATAGTATATAATATTAAACCTTCAGTTCTTAATTATTCTTTAGAGTTTCTGTGCACGTGGTTGTATTAAATTTGCTCGACCAGACTGCCTGTATTAAATACACAGATGTTTCCTAAAAAATCATACCATTTATATGAAGTATTCACATCAAGTCTATTTTCAAGATAAATTATTTTCTTAACAAGATTGCTATGCCATAGCCAATGTCCCCCGCCTATTTACATAGATCTGTGTATAAATTACTTTCATTAGTTCCTATGACTGAAATGAACTAATCTATGTCGTCAATAATCAGTAAAGAATTTTGCTTCTGTTCTAGCAAGCCTTTATATATGGGTTCAACTGCTATATTAGAAATCATTTGTTATTTTAATTGTTATACAGAAAAAAGTTTTGGAGGTCAGGAAATTTGGGGAAAGAGTGCTCATCTCCATACACTATTTTTATGCCCTTAAAATTTAATTGGATTCTACAAAATTAAACGTAAATAACTCGTCATTTTCAAATCGCTTTTGTCAGTATCACATTCCTCATGTGGGAAAACCACACATATAAATTTTCGTTGAAATTGGAACACTTCGAAATTTTACACATTTTGGTGGCCATCTTAAAAATGGCTGCCAAAATGACCACCATTTTGAAATCGCTTTGGTCATGATCACATTCCTCTAAAAAACCCTTAATATCAATTTTCTTTGTAATTGGAGCATTGGAGCACTTCGAATTTTTTCTATGTGTTTTGGCAACCATATTGAAAATAGATGCCAAAATGGCTGCAATGGCCACCATTCTTAAATTGCATTTGTCACTATCACATTCCACATCTTAAAAATTTTGCCCAATTTCGAACTTAAGCTAGAGATTCCTAATATAATGCTTGTGTGTAAGTTTGAAATCAATTGGTCAACAAATGAAAATCTTACAGCTTACAACATATCTTGGACAGACTAACAGACAGACGCCCAGCATTTCCATATCCCCCGCTCCACTTTGCGGGGGCGGGAGACAATAAATTACAACAGGTTTTCATGTCTTATGCAGACAGAGGACAAAAGTACATTTTTTGGTATTTATCCTGCAATGACAGCATTTACTGACCAATATAGCCTGCCCAATATTTTTTTTGATATTGGTCTGTTATAAATAGAATAAAATTTTATATTTGACAAACTCATCGGGGCACATTGGGGGATATTGTTTTCAAATACATACACAAAATTATTTCAAATACTTTTATCATCGTCCAGTAAACTTTTATTTACGATTTAAAATTGCAGGATAAATACAATACATATGCACTGTCAAAGCATATAGGTGAATATGTGTATTTGGCGCGAAACGTGGTAAAAGGCTCGGCGAAGCCTCGCCTTTTCCCCCGTTTCTAAGCCTCATACATATATTACCTGAATGCTTCGACAGTGCACAAGTATTGTATATTTAGATGCTTCCAATATTGGAGCTTCCGAAACCTTTTGATTCCTGTCTGTAGTAATGTCACTATTTATTTCTTAACTCGATAATTAGCATAAATTCTAAAAAATGAAGTTGTTGAATTAGTTAATATGATAAATATAGATTAAAATTACTCAATTAAATCCTCTGTGGGTTAATTGTCATGGAACTGACGAGAGTATTTGTAAGCATCATATTTTCTCTATACATTTCAAATAAAATACTACTGGTAGTATAGCGAAAGTTCAAAGCTTCCGAATACAGGGTATAGTTTATGTAAAATACTAGCATACGGAAAATTCAAAACTTCCGAATACAGTAGACCCCCTATCATAAGGCCAACTGTTCTGCAATGAATGAGCAGCCTTATAAGAGAGCTGGTCTTTCTTGAGGGGGACAGTTTAGTTGTATATTACTATCCCAGCGTGTTTGAAATCTGGCCTGATAAGAGAGGTGACCTTTGGTGGAAGTGGCCTTATTATCTCTGTAGAAATGTAAGCCTATCGTTATTTATCACTATTTTTTCATTCACTCGACAATGAGTGGAAATTCTACAAAATGAGAACGTTGGATTAGTTATGATAAACATAGAATAAAATTCCTCAATCAAATCCTCACAGTGTGTTAATTGTCATGGAAATGCCAACAAAATATATTTAAAAAAAAAATGATTTGGTTTGCATTATTTGATTGATTGATGTCTAACGAGCAATTTTTCAGCTATATTTAGGACGAGAATAATTTAAACGCCATGGGACTCGAAACAAGGAAATGTGATGGGTAGGGACGGATAATTTTGCTAGTGCAACAGGTCTCCTATGGACCACTCATCATGAGTATAATGCTCATAAATATAATGAGCTGTTACACTGGGTTCTTTAACGTGCGAAGAGGGTGGTAATCTCTCAACACGGGACCTCGGTTTTACTTACGTCTCATCCGAAGAACGGGTTGGTTGTGGATTTATACATCCCGCACAACCGACGGATGCCCCTTCAAGCCAAAGAAGCTCTCGGTCCCATTTCTATACCCCAGGGTTCCCGCGGGGTTGACCCCTTTTAGAGGACTAGTGCCTCTAGGACGGAGAAACCTGGTGCCTATTCTACCCACGGCACACCCTCTGAAAATGGGTTCTCCTGTTAAAAGACATATATTTCATGATATTATAAACGATAACTTATTAATAATAAAAATATTTTGCCATTTCATACTATACTGCATAAAATGTGTAAGTCATGGTTTCAACGTTTTATGGGCAAAAAAGACATATAAGTTTCAAATACTGGTAATTATGATAAAAAACTGAATGTCAGAGACAACTTCAATGATTGTCTGACATTTCATCTTAAAGGGAAGAGTGTCTGTAAAATGGGTTATTTTCACCTATTTCATCTTAAAGGGAAGAGTGTCTGTAAAATGGGTTATTTTCACCTATTTCATCTTAAAGGGAAGAGTGTCTGTAAAATGGGTTATTTTCACCTATTTCATCTTAAAGCGATGAGTGTCTGTAAAATGGGTTATTTTCACCTATTTCATCTTAAAGCGATGAGTGTCTGTAAAATGGGTTATTTTCTCCTGTCATTTTTTTAACAGTGAAACTTTAGTTTAAACATTGAAAACATTATAACATTTCTTTTTTTATTTTATGACATGCATAGGTTGAAAATCATGCTATTACCACAAATTAGATATGACCTACATGTGTATTCATACTGATGACGTTATATGGATTGAGTGATTGTTGCTTAACACCAACTCAGCAATTTTTCAGCTATATCATGGCGAGGACAAGTTAATTTTCAATGAAATGATGATGAGGTCTGCTTTGTACTAGTCCAACATGCTTAGTTCAATGAAACAACAGTCCACAGATAGACATGTCGCCTCACCCAGACACATTATCCGGATTCCGAGCCAACCAGTCTTTGCTCTTTCTCCTTAATGCTGCTTGCTTGACGGAGAAGTAACAAATACCAGTTCCATAGTCTTTGGTTTGACCCATCGGTGCTGGAACCCACGATCTACCACACTTGAGGTGAGCCAGCTAACCATTACACCACCGATGAACCCACGATCTACAACACTTACCCGCTAACCATTACACCTACGATGGAATTACGTTATATGTGTAATAGCGTTGAGCTAACTGTAATGTCCTCTAATGCATAATTAATGGGAACATAGCATGAATTAACATAGCTTAGTATATTGTGAGATCATTTCTATTGTAATGTGTATCACAAAATATACAATGAATCGTTCACAATAAAACTATACAAAAAATATCCATTTACACCCTCAAAACTAAAAAATAAGTATATTTCAACACTGAAATACTGTGAATACATGTGTCCTCATGGGTTTG
>MJUT01053106.1:290847-302637 GCA_002080005.1 Gigantidas platifrons | reverse complement strand
AGGTTCACCAAGCCTTTCCCCAGTTATGTGCCATGATAGAGGCAAGGTTCACCAAGCCTTTCCCCAGTTATGTGCCATGATAGAGGTGAGGTTCACCAAGCCTTTCCCCAGTTATGTGCCATGATAGAGGTGAGGTTCACCAAGCCTTTCCCCAGTTTTGCACCAAATAAACATAAACTTTAAATTTAAGACACTGCATTCATATTTTGTTTACCCTGCAGAAAAATCACATTCATCTATTGACATTTATATTTTGAATTAAATAATAAAATTACACTTGTATATAATTATCCCTTGATTCAATGCCCTTTTCAATATTTTCTGTTAACTGAGGAAGTGAACTGGATTGACCATTATAAATGTAGATTCCCAAAGCTCAACAAGTAACATGTGAAAGTGATACCTGAAAAAGCTACATGTATATTAACATTTTAAACCTCTAGTGTGTATACATTACTCATTGATGCCTCTATATTTTAAACCTCTAGGGTACACCTTAACCTCATTGAAGCTTATATTAACATTCCTCCTGATTCAACCTGTAGAATCTGGCATGTAAATTGTACATGTATACATTACAACCTACATGTACAGTACATTAGAAGGCAATGTTTTTCACTGGTATATGTACATGTATTACTTTACTTGTACATACATTTTGTACAAGTGTCAGCTTATTACAGTGAAATCTGTTTAAACTAAATCTCCTTGGGACTGACTTTAATGTTCACAATAGACAGGTGTTCAGTTTTTACAGGTTAAATTAACAAAGATTGCCTGCATTAAGACTATATTTAAAGTTCGGGTTTTAAATATTCAGGGTTCGGCTTAAACAGGTTTCACTTTGTGGAACATATCATTAATTCTGTAGGCATTTCACAGCTGACAAACCAAATCAAATGATATTTTAAGTAAACACAATGAAGTCCATGTATTATACACAAATAAACAACAATGTATACACATACAAATGTAGTCTGTACATCATACACTTATAATTATTACTTATGTTTTATAAAAACATCTGTTTCACCTTGAAATTAAATACTTACATCAATAAACAAATGATGTTAAATCCAGATTACTAATCATTTCTAAGTTCAAGGTTTTTGCACAG
Source organism: Gigantidas platifrons (assembly GCA_002080005.1). Lineage (NCBI taxonomy): Eukaryota > Metazoa > Mollusca > Bivalvia > Mytilida > Modiolidae > Gigantidas > Gigantidas platifrons. The sequence goes on along the minus strand of MJUT01053106.1, from coordinate 301,520 downwards.
AAAATAAGTTTAATATCACATAGTGACTCATCAAAAACAAACACAGGTAAAATTTAAATTATAAATTAGCATAAATATTTATTTCCCATCCATGTCAAGAAGGATGAAACATAAAATGAATTAAAAAAACTGCTGACATGTAAAAATATGTAAGTACCTGCATTGCTCATCATGACTCCTTGTAGTATAAGGGAAACAACTCTAAAATTATATTCTATTTATCTAAACTGGAAATTCCCCATTATATAAATGGGGGTGTGTATCCAATGACTTGAAATAAATAAAACAACTTCCTTCTCTTATCTTTGTTTCTGTTAAATAGTATGTTATGTTTTTCATTTATCACAAAACTAGAATTAGAAACAAATGCAAAATCTCAATACAATAATATTTTGTGTGGTCTTTTCAATCTTTTCACCAGAAGGGGGAGGGGTAGGGAGTCCAAAAACCGAGATAAATAAGTAGGTAGGTAATTGAATGCTGAATGATTGGCAGACGATGGAGGACAAAAAAACATTGTCATATTAAATTCAAAAACTACCCTCAGATAATAATATATAAACTGAAAGTGGTTATTGAAAATGTAGAGGCAAATTTATTGAAGGGAGGTAAACAACTCTTATGTTAAATCTCTTTAGAGTACATTTTGTAAGTCAGGACAAATTCATTCATCCACTAAACCAATTAATTTTTTAAAGAAAAAGCTTGTCAAATGAAAAAATTGAACATTAATCCCCAATAAAAATGATTTGATAGCCGTGTCAAACTTATAATGTTATACTGCTGTGAACTTTGACCTCTAAGAGTAGATCATTTGATTAAAGACAACATAGACTCAATAGAGACAATACCTTTTACATTTGCACCTGTAAAAGTACAAATTAAGGTTGTAAAATATCTCCTTGACAGAGTAAATAGGAGATCAGCTAACTTGGAGGTCCTAGCTATCAGAGTTAGGTATTACATGTAAATGCCAGTTGTGATAACTATGAAACTTAGCTGGAATTTTGGCATCACCTTTTAAATGCCAGAGACAACATAGTAAATATGACAAAGTACATACCGGTATTAAACTGTTTAATACATTAAAAAAATGTTGTCAAGTTTAGTTTCACACATATTTGGAATAACTGGGAATCGTCTTCTACTACACATAATTGTGACAATCACGGTACACCATTGCTCACAGCCAAATGGGGGCTTATTTATGTGAAACAGTAATGTAGAGAAATCATTATGCATATTGGACAGAGAATCTAGTGCTTAAAGATCAGCATCAATGAAACCACCATGTAAAACATTTTGAGGTCACAAAACTTTTCAGATACGATATTCCCTCAAGTGCTCTAAAGTCTTCTGCTTCTGAGACAGCTTTATTAACATGTACATGTATCATATCTTATCACAACAATATATATATATGAATATTAATGTAACAATTGAAAAGGTACAAGGCATTTTATTGATAAGTGCTTAAAATATCTTGAAAAAAATAGGACCTTCCTAACAATGAGACAGACATTCATGATTTAAAAATGAAAGGTTCAGGACCTTTCACTTTAAAAAAAACATAATTTTGAACCCCTGCAAAGTTTTCAAATTTTCAATTTTACAATGGTGGGACTAACCAGTATTTTCAGAAATGTCTTCTGAACTCATCAAATTAAATTGCTTATTTATTGATAGACTTGGACAAACAAGACAAACCAAAGTAATGTTACAAAGATAAGAATAAGCAACAGTAAACTTCTTATAGAACAGGACAGTCTTTGCACTAACCCACTTGCCTGAAGCCAGGGACAAGTAAAATGGATTGAGACAAATGGAAATTTGGTAGAATTTGTTTGAATAAATAAAAAAAAATTATAAATCTGGCTTTCGGGCAAGTAGGTGAAAAAAATTCAGGCAAACACTGACAGTGTCGTCATAAATATTTGTCCCTATGAAAACGTCTATGTCCTCCATGTCAAGGATATGTGGAGGATGAGTTACACTTCATCATCGTTTGTCATGAGCTATTAGACATTAGAGATAGGTTCTTGGCAGATCTTGAGGAAGTGGTTCTTGGCAGATCTTCATGATCAGGAAGTGGTTCTTGGAAGATCTTGAGGAATTGGTTCTTGGCAGATCTTGAGGAAGTGGTCCTGTGCAGATTTTGAGGAAGTGGTTCTTGGTAGATCTTGAGGAAGTGGTTATTGGCAGATCTTGAGGAAGTGGTTCTTGGCAGATCATGAGGAAGTGGTTATCAGCAGATCTTGAGGAAGTGGTTCTTGGCAGATCTTGAGGAAGTGGTCCTTGGCAGATCTTGAGGAAGTGGTTCTTGGCAGATATTGAGGAAGTGGTTCTTGGCAGATCTTGAGGAAGTGGTCCTTGGCAGATCTTGAGGAAGTGGTTCTTGGCAGATCTTGAGGAAGTGGTCCTGTGCAGATTTTTGAGGAAGTGGTTCTTGGGAGATCTTGAGGAAGTGGGCCTTGGTAGATCTTGAGGAAGTGGTTCTTGGGAGATCTTGAGGAAGTGGTTCTTGGCAGATCTTAAGGAAGTGGGTCTTGGTAGATCTTGAGGAAGTGGTTCTTGGCAGATCTTGAGGAAGTGGTTCTTGGGAGATCTTGAGGAAGTGGTCCTTGGCAGATCTTGAGGAAGTGGTTCTTGGCAGATCTTGAGGAAGTGGTCTTTGGCAGATCTTTAGGAAGTGGTCCTTGGTAGATCTTGAAGTGGTTCTTGGCAGATCTTGAGGAAGTGGTCCTTGGCAGATCTTGAGGAACTGGTTCGTGGCAGATCTTGGGGAAGTGGTTCTTGGCAGATCTTGAGGAAGTGGTTCTTGGCAGATCTTGAGGAAGTGGTCCTTGGCAGGTCTTGAGGAAGTGGTTCTTGGCAGATCTTGAGGAAGTGATTCTTGGTAGATCTTAAGGAACTATAGAGCATCCAACACCGTACTTGGATGCTCTGAAGTCATCTAAGTATGTTTCCTTTGCTGGGACCAAAAGTGTGACTGAGGAGTGGAATCTTTAAAATGCTTAAAATGTGTTTGAAGAAGCAAAAATGTGTTTGTCATCTACTCAATTTTCAACAAAAAAAATGTTAGGGAGATAGTTTTATGCACTCTTCAAATAAAAAATATTCACAGAGCAACAGAACCTTAATTTGTTACTTCAAACATGGTGTCTCAAAATTCAATCTAATTTTCAATAATCATAATAATATAAGAGATTTTTGTATGAAAAGTTAAATATTCATTATGCAATTCTAATTTGATGTTCAAAAATTAAATCTGTTATATGTTATAAAGGATCTTTAGAAGTTGGTTCACTTGGACACCGCTACTTACGAACATGCAATGTGAAAAATACATATTTCCATGTCACCAAGCTATTCCATGGCAACATTTTATCTTAAACTTTGCTACACTGTTGCAGAACCTTCTGACCATACTTTGATACTCAAAGAGTATTTATATTTTGCTCAAAATGGGCACAACAGCTAAAAACAGCACCATGTTCAGTTCATTTCATAAGGAAACAACGGGACTGTGTCTTTGTTACGAACGTAATTTGAACCTCAGTATAAACATGTTGCACGATCATCCCTTTGACTTTCAATCAAAATAGTAAAACAATGTCATTTGATGGGAACAAGATTAATAAAAATTAAATAAATTTGTTTATTGATTGTCCTCATTTTTTAAATATGTTCATAACCCAAGACACGATCCTTGTTCTCTCGAACCATTCCGCCACCGCATATTCTCTGTGACTCGCAATATTTGACTGGCAATTGTTCAATGCCATGGCGTCAAAACGATGAAAAACTACTTGCCATCATAATAACCATAATTTACGTGATAAAATGCTCTCTTTCATCATTTTCTACACAATATTAATGGTCTCTTACCGTTTCGTTACGTTCAAACTCCCTAGGCCTCAGCCATGACACCAGCATATCAGCCATCTTTCTAGCACCACGTAACCGAGTGTTCCCGAATGTTGGGCAATTTTTAGAAGTAACATAGGAAGGGAATTTCCAATATCTATTTATACACCACTGAATAGCCCCGCAACGTCCCTACGATTATAATAACGTTCGTAACAACCGCGACACGATCTCCACATATGAATTTCAAAATCAATTACCTCCACCCAGAAATTAAAGATATGATAAAACTATTGTTTTTTCACACCAGGTTGGACTAAAATTTGAAAATAAACAATATTTTTCAGGGGGACAAGGAACAACAGTGATACGCCTGAAGTTTTTCTACATTAGCAATGGACACCAGTAGTTATGAACGTTACACTAATTTTTTGGTCATCATTTGACAAGAAATTGTTATGTAGAAGAAATAATCATGATTGGATCTTCAAGTTTAACCACTGTAGATATTCTATTTCGTTCCCATTAACATTTGGAGCTGTAAAGATGAAAAATTAGCATTTTTAGTCAACAGTGGCAAAAAATGTCACAAAATTTTGTATTTTTTTCATCAAATTTCGAACTTTTACTTTCAGTAAATTTTACTGGAACTAAGTCACAGTAATTATTTTTTGGGAATTGTCCCCTTGGTGATAGCAGAATAAGATACATTGTGTATATATAGTCTTACAACTATAAATTCATAATACAAGAAATATTTTCAATTTTATTTTTGCAATAACACTTTGCACCAGTATAGGAAACATACTTATCTACCAAACCTACTACTACCCAACCGACAACCGAGGCCACCAAACCCGTACCAGACCAGCCGAAATACTTTCCATCACTACCAACTCGTGAAATAAGTATATGGGACCCGCGTCCTACGGTTTCGTCTATTCTTAGTCATGTCTCGCAGTCTGTTAGTACTTCTTCTCCAGTTCGTAGTCGTGTCTCGCAGTCTGTTCGTAGTTCTTCTCCGGTTCGTAGTCGTGTCTCGCAGTCTGTTCGTACTTCTCCAGTTCGTAGTCGTGTCTCGCAGTCTGTTCGTAGTAGTGTCTCGCCAGGGGTGTGGAAATATTGAAATGTTCTACTTGTCCCCGGGCAAGTCATCTGAAAATAGTTACTTGTCCAGACAAAATCCTACTTGTCCTGTTTTTTGTACAAACATTTGATACTTATAAACACAGTCGCTAAATTGAACTTGTTTATATTGTCTATTACATCATTGCATAAAATTTGAAATATAGTTTTAATAAAGTTATCACAAACATCCCTGCCTCAGTGATCACTGCCCAAATGAATTTTAAAATTGGATGTGCAGTCAGAATAGCTGGTTGTTTTTAGATACAGAATAAGCTGAGTTGAAAAAAAATCTCATATCAATGAAGTTCATTTTGATTAACCTTGACAATGGATTTATCAATCAAAACAGTCTTGTACTATAGTATTTAGTTTAAGTGGTGTCTTCATACTTTGCAGATGACTGGTGGGAAGATAGGTATCCATTCTGTCCACGATTTTGCCAATAAACAATGATTTCTTGTCAGCAAAATCAGAGTATATTCTGCAGATATTTCAATATGAGACACCATCAGAATCCAGCAGTAAACATGAGAAATCGGCTAGCCACTTGGGTGTTTTCCTCACATTTTGTGTCCTTTTCCGCTAGAGTTTTGCATTTAACTTTCTCGTGATGTTCATTGTGGCCAGAATCTTTCCCAGTCTTTTTTTTAATTATCAAATATTTGTCCATTGTAACGACTGCAACCCGATTTATATTATATGTTCACGGATGTAGGGCCCTGTTTGTTTATGAAAAGCTATGGACAAGCAAGGAAACGTCACATTCGGAACTCCAATAAAAACCTGTTACACGGTCCTGGTTATCGTTAAGTAAATGCAGTACAATTATCATTGCAATCGGGTCGTAATACTCAACTTAGAACTTGCACAATTCTGGTTATTTTTAGCTGCTTTCGGAACACCTCTGACGTGATCGTTTCCAATAAAAAAAAAAACCAACATTTATCTACATGTATATAACCGCCAATATATACGATATAATATCATTTGAGGAATTGTCTTTCCAGAGTACTTTAATTAGAAATTATTTTTATTTGTTGATATTTAAAATGTACTTGTCCCTGGACAAGCTAGCCAGGAAAATCTACATGTCTGGCAAGTTCTATGTACGAGTTGGACAAGTCGGGCATGGCAATTCCACACCCCTGCTCGCAGTCTGTTTGTACTTCTTCTCCAGTTCGTAGTCGTGTCTCGCAGTTTGTTTGTACTTCTTCTCCAGTTCGTAGTCGTGTCTCGCAGTCTGTTCGTACTTCTTCTCCAGTTCGTAGTAGTGTCTTGCAGTCTGTTCGTACTTCTTTGCCTGTTTGTAGTAATGTCTCGCAGTCTGTTCGTATTTCTTCGCCTGTTCGTAGTAGTATCTCACAGTCTGTTATAGAAAATTTCCCAGTTGTTACAGATTATGCAGAAAATATATGTTTCTTTTTAAAGTTAAAATGTGTAAAAACGTATAATTTTAAATGTGCAAGTGGTCTATGGTCTCAAAATGTTGAACTCAGAAAATGCTTATAAATTAAAGAAAAATATTTAAATGTACAATACAATGACTTCAATGTATCGTCACGGTATATGTTTTCGTCTCATCCATTTTATTTTGATTTACACAGCGCACATGTTATTTTTGACCTGTCTTCCAGTTTCTATTTCTAGATAGTATACATGACTGCAACGTGACATCTGTCAAAAATGTTTAAGATTGCTTTTAAAGACGTAAGTACCAAAAATAGTGAACCTACCTACTGAACCATACTTTTTGCAATGCCAAAAAATTACTTCATTTATAAAGTAGCTGGGAAAAAAATCCTGAAGGGCTATATAAAATTGAACTATGTCGTCTGCATCTCAGACACCCGCTCTACCTGTCATATGATTGTCATGGTGTCACTGATTGTACTTGTAAACAAAAGAGCTGACTGAAATGTGCCGGTTTCTTATATAAAATGCACGTCAACAGCAGTGCATTATGGTTTCAGCACTAAAAAAACAACAAAAGTGAACACAATTTTGAAAGTGGTCATTTTCAAACATTCTGTTATTTTATTTAGATGTAGTATGATTTATAGATGGCCAGAACCATAAAATATTAAAACCAGCCATTTCCGGATTTTAATTTCGTTTACATCCCGTATATCGGCCCTATTTTTTACTTTAAACGAAAACATATGACGCCATTTTACTGACAGCAGACGTTGCCAGATAATCGAGAGTATATTAAAATTCAAGAATGGCTTTTCAAACAATCTTATGTACAAAGAAATATTTAACTAGCCATTCTTTGATAATTCCAATCGTCATATGAATTAAGGGTTAACACTGTCAATCGCCAGATCGGAAAATCGATAATAGGTCGAAAACCCATAACACGACGATACTAAGTAAATCAAATGGACAATGTCGACAATGACTGGAATAGCTGCTGAACCGTAGCCCTTATGGTCCTTGGCCAGTTTTCTGATATTTGTGGACCATATGGTCCGCAAATATCAGAAAACTGGCCAAGGACCATCAAGGCTACGGTTCCGCAGCTATGACTGGAACTGCCGCCATCGTAGTTTCTAGCATTTTGCAAAAGCATTTCAGCAATTTTAGTTATAATAGATACAAATTACCTTCGTCTGTTGCGTGTGGTTCAATTTCATCACAATCAAAGCTAGCGCCTTCGTCAAAATCTGAATTGTTTTCATCCCGCGACGAAGCGTAAGTCGATGCCATGGTTTGTTGATTTATTTCACTTCCGGTTTCAGTAAAAACTATCGATATTTTGTAATGCCTAATAATTTACACCAGAACAAAAAGCATTAAAATTAAGAAATTTTTATTGAGGTATAATGAATTGTTTTTATCCTGTATTTTGATTCTAGTTGATGAATGATATCATGTGCATCATAAAGTCGTTGATCTCTTAGTTTTCTCTTTTCTATAGACATACGTGGAATTAACTGCTTCCGGTATAAACATTCACATTTACATCATGGCACAAACTTTTCACCAAGAGTATATGCAAATGCCACCCATTACACGGGCATATACTACAGCATGTGTAATAACAACAATAGCAGTGGTAAATATAAAGATCACTTAGTAGTAATCAGTAATGAAAATCGGATACAATAAACATAAATTCATAATCAATGTCATGGATGATGGATGCTGACTTGATCAAGTTGATGTAGTGATAGGGATGTTAAAGGTATCGTCAGCTGGGCACTCGCCTATCTGTCACCATGTTAACCTTTGATGTTACAAACTGCGTTAAAACAGCCCAGAATTTATTAGAAAGGCAAAAAACTAGAATTATTAAATCCAATAATATCAATCTTACAAACAATATTAAAAAATTCATATTTCTCTGCATAATATTTCTTTACGAACGATTTATTTCTTGTTGTTTGTTTGCTTCTGACTGAAAAATCGACGCCATCTTGAGAGAAACGCATCACATGGCTGCTGCAAATTTAGCTCGGATCACGTTATTTTCATTAAAATATTTGAAAACAATGCCCTTNTGTAATCATTTGAGGTCCTTAAAGGGGATGATATATTTTTCCGTGTAATTTATTGGTAATTTAATTGCTTTCATCGTAATTTAAAATCACTAATGTTTAGTAACGAATAATTTACTTCAGATTGAATGGGACCTCCCAGGACCATATTTTTAAAAGAATTTAACCATCTCAGTATAATTAAAAAACAACAAAATGTTAATAGTCCTAAGCGAATCTTTGCGATTACTAATTCCGTATTGATAGCCAGATGGCGAGTTGATATTTCCGCAACATTCTCATTTCCTCATCGATATATTTTTTTAATTTAAATTATGACTTTGATTTTCGGTCTTTTAAATCGCGCAATTGACTCGGACATAAAAGTTTTAAATCACGTACTTTTAACGCTTGCAAGTGACCTCGATTAGCAAAAAAAACCAAAACCTTCGCTAAAAATAAACCGATTAAATCAACTTATTACAAAACTCGTCTGCCTGATGCAACTTTGACGGAAGCATAAACCAAAATACTTATGAAATCATAGTTAAGTGTATGTTTTCTAGTGACATTCTTAATTTTTGAAAGACCACCTGAAAAAAACGGCAGATTTTGACAGACACTTTTGCTGACGGTGGTCCTACTCAAAGAGCTGTAACTTTTGAATGACTCCAAGCATTGAAAAAATAATTACATCATTGTGTTTCTAATAAAAATACCTTTCTCGTGATATACAACACATGCTTGATTTTTTTAATTTTTTTATTTGCTTGACATCCCTAGTAGTGATGGTAACGGAAATTTGTGCTGAATGATGAGCAGAATTTATTGAAATCAGATGTTATCTATAGTATTTCTGAAGTGAAATGCAATTTATTTGAGCAAGATATCTGTTACATTGATGAAGTTATGGCTATTTAAACACCTGTACCCCAAAACGTTTTTCCACATTTTTATCAAGAAAAATGTCAAATCCACAAATTAAATGGAAAAAATCATATAAAATCTAAATAGCCATATTTTTTCATGCACATAGTCTTGATACATTGCTTGAACATTAGGGCCACTTTTTAGCAAGAAATCTTCACAAAAATTCCACTTGTAAACATTTTTTAAATATAAAATAAATGTAAGACAACAATCGTTTTTTAAATAACTAATGTATAATGACTGAAACAGTCTAATAATTCAATATTAAGCATGAAAAATGCACTTAAGTCTTTTGCCTCCCTTCCTTCTTGAACCATGAAATGGTATGTTCAATTTATAAGTAAATTAAAGTAAATTAACTGTCATTATTACATGTAAAATTATACTGGAAAGTGAAAAATGGCAAAACACTCCCATAAATGTCATCTTTATATATTATTGTACAATCTTAAACAATGTCAATAGAAAATTTCAGACAGAATTTTGGTCACAAATGATTGGAAAACTATGGTAAGTATAGTTAAATAGATGAAAGATATTTTTCCAAAGTGACAAATAATTTAAAACATTCTAAAATAATAAAGTGAACAGGTGACGTGTACCGAAATTGTGTAGAATATTCCTAAATTAAAAACCTGGACAATACAATTACAAAATAAATTAAAAAAAAACCCAGAAAAGTAATTAGTGTTTTCATTCAACAATGATGCCCATACCATATGGCATCATATGACCTGCAAATTGTTTTTGCAGTCATACTGTATATAAAAACAGGATTAATAGGAAGTATACATAAACCCTGTTTTTCCAAGCACAATTTCCAATGTATTTTAATTCATTGATTAACAAAATCAAGTATAGATTAGTTGTAAGTGTTAGAAAACATTCTATTATAAATTTGGACAGTGATAGAATAGCTCTCCTCTTATGAGGCAACTATCTCAATGCCTAGCAATTATCATCCTTTACACCAGGCCAAATGTTAATTCCTATTATAACTGTATTGCATGGTGTCCAAATATATGACAACTAGGTATAACACTGTCTGTCATTTTGCCTTGAAGTGACCAATTCTTTATAACTTGTAACCATACCCCCCCCCCCTTTTTTCCTCTTTGGCTGGTATTGGATGCTATTGACTTCATGATTTATGTATTGAAGGTGTCAATCAAACAAAGAATATTTTAAACAATCAATAAACTGTAAAATTTATTTAGTGGTGTCACTCACTCACTTAACTGGCTTCATTGCATTCACTCAATACAAATT
>MJUT01053106.1:263926-282981 GCA_002080005.1 Gigantidas platifrons | reverse complement strand
TTACTTTATGTGTTACTTTGTGACTGATTACTTTATGTGTTACTTTGTCACTGCTTACTTTATGTGTTACTTTGTCACTGATTACTTTATGTGCTACTTTGTGACTGATTACTTTATGTGTTACTTTGTCACTGCTTACTTTATGTGTTACTTTGTCACTGCTTACTTTATGTGTTACTTTGTCACTGCTTACTTTATGTGTTACTTTGTCACTGCTTACTTTATGTGTTACTTTGTCACTGATTACTTTATGTGCTACTTTGTGACTGATTACTTTATGTGTTACTTTGTCACTGATTACTTTATGTGTAGCTTTGTGATTGATTAATTTATGTGTAACTTTGTCACTGATTACTTTATGTGTTACTTTGTACTATCTTCCTTGACTTGACTACAGTTATTAGGTTTAATAGTTAACATTGTATTCCTAGGTAGTGCCTTTACTATAATGTTAGTGTATCTATGGAGCAGAAGAAATCCTTATGTCAGGTTAAATTTCTTTGGCCTAATGACATTCCATGCACCTTATTTACCATGGGTATTGTTAGGGTTCTCTGTACTATTAGGCAATTCTGTTGTCATAGATTTAATGGGTAAGTATACTGATTCTTAAAGGGGCATTAGCTGTGATTTTGACCAACAAAATTATATGCTTTGGAAATTGGTAAATATCTTTAATTTAAAATGATGAAATAAAGGTAAATATTTCACATTAAACAGCTTATCGAACCACTTTCCACCTTTTGAGAATGAAAATTACCATCGATTACTTATTTGCTTGCAAGCAAATAATTTGACCTTGCTTTTTCCGTATGCAATTGACCTTACTAGTGACAGGTAAAAACGAATAATTTGTATTTTGTCGTTTATTAACTGCCAACTTGCATGGTTCTTTGTCCGTATTTAACACTGACTAAAAGCAGATTCACAAAAAATAAGAAATAAGTGCATTATTGTACTGATTTAACGACGATTCGACAAACTCCGTAAACAATGCCGATAATTAAAAAGATGGTATCCATTTCTTGATTGATCTCAAAATACGATCAGTTGCACGTTTTTTCCCCGATGCACGTACATTTCATAACATATATAAGTTACAGAAACACGTTTTAGCAAGGCATCAATCATATCTGATAGTTTTTATGGGTAACAAAAATTTACGATTTGGCAGATAATGCCCCTTTAATAGTGTTGTTATCATAGATTTAATGGGTATTAGTATACTGATTCTTAAGTGGTTTTTTTTGTATTGGGGGTTTATGGTGTTTGATGCCACTTTCAACAATATTTCAGTTATATGATGACGGTCAGTTTTATTGATGGAGAAAACCACTGACCTGCCACAATGCCACAAGTCGCTGACAAACTTTATCGCATAATGTTGTTTTGAGTACCCGAGTAGGATTTGAACTCATGTTAGTGGTGATAGGAACTGATTGAATACGTAGTAATTTAAGTTATAAATTCAACTACCATACACATTTTGCAATATATCCTGCTCCACATCCCATACATGTCGTATATCTACATGTATGTTTAACTTGTGAGTTAAAAACTACATTACAACTAAATTAAACAAAGATCTGAGTGTTAGAACAGTCTTTGCCTTAATTTTTACACCTAGCCAAATTTAGAGAAAAAAAAAAAATTTATACAAACAAATTTTTCCATAATTTTCACTTGTCTGAATCCAGTTTCTACTTGTTCCGGACTTCGGGCAAGTGGGTTAGCGTGAAGACTGTTAGAATTATGGGAAATCGAGAGAATTTGGATATGAGGGTTGTTATGATATTGGATTCTTTCTCTATTGATTTGGAAAATTTTGTTTCAGAAAATTTTAATTTATTACTTTAAACATAATTATGCCTTTACATAAAAAGGTTATTTGAATTTTATTAATATTAGATAACTCATGTCATAAATAAAAAACAGTCCGAGCAAATTACTGATTATCATTTAATGATGTAATACATGTTGTTATTTGTCCATTTTTAATGTATTGAAAATGTAGTTTAATTTGTTTACAGGTATAGCAGTTGGCCATATTTATTACTTTTTAGAAGATGTGTTTCCACAGCAACAAGGTGGATTTAGAATCCTAAAAACACCCAGATTTTTGTAAGTACAATGTATAAAATTATCTTGAAAATATCATTTATAAAGAAAGGGCCATGCAGAGTGAACCATGATACGATCGCTGCATGTCGACAATGTTTATAAAAGCAAGTTTGGACACTGTATATTGCTTGGCACAGTGAAAATTGATATCCTGGAGTAGCTGGACCCATTGTATTTTGGATATTTGTCTTGTTTTACCTTTTCAAATGTTAAATATGCCTTCCAAGTATGTGAAATTTCAGACTTTGGCTGTTTTATACCTCTTTTTAAACTAAGGTAGCACATTATTTATGGTTGGTAAGGATGACCATTTTGCAAAAAAAAAATGCATGAAAAATGAAAAAGTTCAAATTGTGGAATTAGGCTTTTGTTGGTGCCCTTATGTTGAGTTTAATACCAAAATCATAAGAGATAGAGGATTTTTGTTGCCCTACTACCAAAAGCTCTTGTCACAAGCAATTCAAAGATAAAAGCTACATCAAGATTGAATGAAAAATAAAATTCTATGTACCTTCCAAATATGTGAAATTTTGGAATTTGAACCCCTTTTAGATCGCCTTGTGAATTTAAATAAAAAAAAGTTTATAGCCCATCAATAATCCATTAACAAAATAAAAAAGGTAAAAGTTTGAAAAAATAACCACAAACCTATAAAGGAAACCTTTTCAAAGTACTCATTGGTAGTACCCTCAATTTGTTCATCCAACCATAAAGCAGCCATAAGGAAAGAGTTTTGATTGGCAGAATTGTAAAAAAGCAATAGAATAAAAGTCCTTCAAAGGCATTTAAAGGGGTCATGCTATGGGTCTTTAACAACCTACCACTGCATTCTCTGTCTCCTTAATTAATTAAAGGAAAGATAAAAGAAGAAAGGAAATTATATTCTTACACAGAGGATAAAGTAGTTCTCAATTTTCACGGGAAAAGATTTTTCTGTCTTACACCTCCCGGTGTAAGACAAGCTACACACCCTGTTACCCGCCAAAAGTAATCGTCGCTTCAAGACTTTCCAGTGTTATTTATAAATCTGCTTGTGATCCTTTGTTAATATTGTTTGTAGATGTGATTTAAGTAAAATTTGCTTTACAAAATATAACGGTAGCCAAAGTCTAATCTATTTTTTAATGTGTCATTTGTTTACGTTTGCGTATGATTTTTGTCAACAGTTATCGATTTTCTGTTCACTGAATCAGTCGGCTGAGTTATTGACGTCACAGTGCAATGAGATACATTTCTAATAACAGTGTTTGTGTTGATTTGTTCGTTTAAAAACAAACGTTTTCTTTACTATTGTTATATTTATTGTGATATGAAAGTTGAATTTTAAGTATTATTACAATTTGAAGTGTTCGTGATTTGGTGTTTCTTTCACATTGCGTATTATTTCATTGATGGTTGTGATGCGGTTGTCTTCGAATATACACACTAGAAAAAAAACAAATTTGGAGGGATGTCTGTATAAGAAAAATAATCAAACACTCTATTAATCTTGGTCAAACCTGATTTATATGTGACCTTCCAAGCTAGGGAACCTAGAAATTGGTTCACATAAGACAGATGGTCTCTAAATAAGGTTTAATTAATATGATATACATTGAAGAGAAATTAAAATTAAGGTCACATACATTTTTAATACAGTAAGTGATTGTTGTTTAATGCCAACTCAGCAATTTTTCAGCTATATCATGGTGAAAACAAGCTTATTTTCAATGAGATCGATGATGATGAGGTCTGCTTTGAACTAGACCAACATGCTTAGTTGCATTTTTAGCTCACCTTGCCAAAGGCAATGTGAGCTTTTGCCATCACTTGGCGTCAATCGGCTGTCGTTAACTTTTCACATTTTAATGTTCTCCTCTGAAACCCCTAAGCCAAATGAAGTGAAACTTGGAAGGACGCATCTATGGAAGGTCTTCTATAAAGATTGTTGATTTTGCTCCGATCCATGAACAAACATGGCCACCACAGCCAATTCTTGTTTCTGATTGGCTGATTTTTATACGCCCGTCTTTAAGACGGGACGTATTATGGTATACCGACTGTACGTCCGTTTCACATGTCACGCTCTAACGTAAGAACCCCTTGGCCAATTCACTTCAAATTTCACAGAGTTATTGGAATTGATGGTCTTACAGTCTGTATACTTTATGGTGAAATTTCGAATTTTCATTCCAGAGTTATGGGACTTTATTCATCAAATTGTAGGTGATTTTTGGTATGTCGCGCTGTAAATTGAGAACCCCTTTGCCAATTCACTTCAAACTTCGCATAGTTATTGGAATTGATAGTCTAATGGTCTGTATACTTTTTGGTGAAATTTCAATTTTTCATTCCAGAGTTATGGGACTTTATTCATCAAATTGTAGGCGATTTTTCGTATGTCGCGCTATAAATTGAGAACCCCTTTGCCAATTCACTTCAAACTTCGCACAGGTATTGTAATTGATAGTCTTACGGTTTGTATACTTTTTGGTGAAATTTCGATTTTTCATTCCAGAGTTATGGGACTTTATTCATCAAATTGTTGGCGATTTTTCATATGTCGCACATAAATTGAGAACCCCTTGGCTAATTCACTTCAAACTTCGTATAGTTATTGGAATTGGTAGTCTTATGGTCTGTATTCTTTTTGCTGAAATTTCGATTTTTCATTCCAGAGTTATGGGACTTTATTCATCAAATTGTAGGCAATTTTTCGTATGTCGCACTGTAAATTGAGAACCCCTTGGCCAATTCACTTCAATCTTCGCACAGTTATTGGAATTGATAGTCTTACAGTCTGTATACTTTTTGGTGAAATTTAGATTTTTCATTCAAGAGTTATGGGAAAGAAAGTCTTTACAAATAGTGTATGAATGTTGATGACGGTTTTATTAAAAATCTTCTCCTCTGAAACCGCATAGCCAAATGAATCGAAACTTGGTAGGAAGCATCTATGGAAGGTCCTCTGTAAATATTACTCATTTCGTCCCGATCCGTTAACAAACATGACCGCCACAGGCGACTCTGGTTTCTGATTGGCTAATTTTTTTTAATTCTTCTCCTTTGAAACCCTTTGGCCAAATGAACCGAAACTTGGTAGGAAGCATCTATGGGTGGTCCTCTAAAGATTGCACATTTTGTCCTGATCCATTAACAAACATGGCCACCACAGGCAATTCTTGTTTCTGATTGGCTGATTTTAACAAATCTTCTCCTCTGAAACCGCATAGCCAAATGAATCGAAACTTGGTAGGAAGCATCTATGGAAGGTCCTCTGTAAAGATTGCTCATTTTGTCCCGATCGGTTAACAAACATGGCCCACCGTATGCAATTCTTGTTTCTGATTGGTCAATTTCTAAAAAATCTTCTCCTCTATTAAAAAAAAGATAACTCTTTCCTAAACTGTTAAAAGAAAGATAACTTGCCATTATCTCCCTCAGAAATTAACTAATGCTGATATAGTGTAACATGTTTATTCTATACATTACAAGTAGGTATTCACATTTTAATATTCTTTTTCGCCAACCTTGCCAAAGGTAATATGAGCTTTTGCCATCACTTGGTGTCCGTCGTCTGTCATCCGTTTACTTTTTACATTTTAATATTCTGCTCTGAAAACCCTCAGCCAAATGAACTGAAACTTGGTAGGAAGCATCTATGGAAGGTCCTCTCTAAAGAGTGCACATTTTGTTATGATCCATTACCAAACATGGCCGACACAGGCAATTCTTGTTTCTGATTGGCCTTATTTAAAAAAATCTTTTCCGCTGAAACCACTTGGCCAAATGAATCGAATCTTGGTAGGAATGTCTATGGAATGTCCTCTATGAATCTTGCTAATTTCGTCCCAATCGGTTAGCAAACATAGCCACCACATGCAATTCTTGTTTCTGATTGGTCAATTTCTAAAAAATCTTCTCCTTTGAAACTGCTTAGCCATATGAACCGAAACTTGGTAGGAAGCATCTGCATGTATGGAAGGCTCTGTATTAAGTTTCCTCAAAGCAGAATGAAAGGTGAGCAACACAGGCTCAGCCCACTGAGCCTCTAGTTATAGTGCTAGCTTACTGAAACAACCGCCCACGGATAGACATGTCACCCACTCTGACACATTATCATGATTCTCAGCCAACCAGTCTTTGCTCTTTCTCCTTAATACTGTGTGCTTAGCAGAGGAGCAACAAATGCCAATTTTATAGTCTTTGGTTTGACCCGATCGGGGCTTGAACCCACGATCTACCACACTTGAGGCGAGCACGCTAACCGTAACACCAACGATGCAGTTTGTACATAATAATACAAGTTATTGTTTAATAGAGGCGGTCACTCAAGTAGGTTTAACTGTACTTAATTTTTATTAAAATGTAAATGTTATTTCTTGTAGAACGTATTTATTTGAAGGCCCTACAGAGGATCCTAACTATCATCCACTTCCTGAAGACAGACCTGGAGGGTTTAACTGGGGAGATAATCAGGAGGGGAACCAGCAGAGGGATGAACAACAATAACAAGGGGAGATAATCAGGAGGGGAACCAGCAAAGGGATGATCAGCAATGACAGATATAAATGGAGTATTAAACAGGTGTAAATGACTGCAGAAAGAAAATAGAAAGAAATGCGATAGACATTTGTGATAAAAGAAGAAATGGCAAAATACAAATGTGTTTTGATTGTGGTTTGATATTACATTGTCCAGAAGGATTTGTAAAAATAATATGAGGTAGTTCAGAGTTAAGCTCTACATCAGCCATTGACCATGTTTAAAACCTGGAGGTACCACAATGCAGTATTGCTCTACAATAGTCAAGAATAATGTTGAGTCTACAAAGGCAACTGTGATTGTGCCCTTCCTTTAAATATATGCACATACTGTTGTGCACTGTTAAATGATATTTATTTTATTAATCTGTTATAAATAAAAGTTTTAACCATTGCATTGCCTCTTTGTTTAAATGATTTGATCAGTTCTTGTAGGTTATACAGACAGAGGTACAACTAATGTTTTTATGATTAAAAAAATGTCAAGTAGTTACTGGTACTAAAGTATAAAGAACCGCATCAGTGGTGTAGTGGTTGGCTTTCTCGCCTCAAGTGCAGTAGATCGTGGGTTCGAGCCCCGATCGGGTCAAACCTCAGACTATAAAATTGTTATTTGTTACTTCTCCGCTAAGCACACAGCATTAAGGAGAAAGAGCAAAGACTGGTTGGCTGGGAATATCAGGATAATGTGTCCGAGTGAGGAGAAATGTCTATCCGCGAACTGTTGTTACAGTGAGCTAGCACTATAAAATTTTATTATCCAGCTAAGTATGTTGGTCTAGTACAATGCAGACCTCATCATCATTTCATTGAAAATTAACTTGTTCTTGCCATGATATAGCTGAAAAATTGCTAAATTGGCATTAAACAACAATCACTCACTCACTAAAGTATTCTTCATAATGAATAACACACATTAAATCCACTTGCCACAGTCTTGCCTAAAACTGTAAATTGTAACATGACAGGTGTCTTATAAGAAACAGGAACTGCTTGCCCTTCACATCCGCCTAGCTATACACACCGTTTTTGGTGGGGTCTGTGTTGCTCGTCTTTTTAAGCTCACCTTGCCAAAGGAAATGTGAGCTTTTGCCGTCATTTTGCGTCCGTCGTCTGTTAACTTTTCACATATTGATCTTCTCCTCTGAAACCCCTTAGCCAAATGAACTGAAACTTCATAGGAATCATCCATTGATGGTCTTCTATAACGATTGCTCATTTCGTCCCGATCCATTAACAAACATGGCCGCCACAGGCAATACTTGTTTCTGATTGGCCGATTTTTAAAAATCTTCTCCTCTGAAACCGCTTGGCCAAATGAACCGAAACTTGGTAGGAAGCATCTATTGAAGGTCCTCTTTAAATATTGCACATTTTGTCCCGATCCATTAACAAACATGGCCGCCACACGCAATTCTTGTTTCTGATTGGCTGATTTTTAAAAGTCTCCTCTGAAACCGCTTGGCCAAATGAACCGAAACTTGGTAGGATGCATCTATGGAAGGTCCTCTATAAAGATTGCTCATTTCGTCCCGATCCTTTAACGAACATAACCGCCACAGGCAATTCTTGTTTCTGATTGGCTGATTTTTAAAAATCTTCTCCTCTGAAACCACTTGGCCAAATGAACTGAAACGTAGCATCTATGGAAGGTTCTCTATAAAGATTGCTAAATTTTTCCCAATCTGTTAACAAACATGGCCGCCACAGGCAATTCTTATTTCTGATTTGCCAATTTTTTTAAATCTTCTCTGAAACCGCTTGGCCAAATGAAATGAATCTTGGTAGGAAGCATCTATAGAAGGTCCTCTATAAAGATTGCTCATTTCATCCCGATCTGTTACCAAACATGACCGTCACAGGCAATTCTTGTTTCTGATTGGCTGATTTAAAGAAATCTTCTCCTCTGAAACCGCTTGGCCAAATGAACCAAAACTTGGTAGGAAGCATCTATGGAAGGTCCTATATAAAGATTGCTAAATTTTTCCCGATCGGTTAACAAACATGGCTGCCACAGGTAATACTTGTTTCTGATTTGCAGATTTTTTTAAATCTTCTCCTCTGAAACCGCTTTGCCAAATGAACCAAAACTTGGTAGGAAGCATCTATGAAAGGTCCTCTATAAATAGTGCTCATTTCGTCCCGATTCGTTAACAAACATGACCGTCACAGGCGACTCTTGTTTCTGATTGGCTGATTTTTTAAATTTTTCTCCTTTGAAACCGTTTGGCCAAATGAACCAAAACTTGGTAGGAAGCATCTATGGGCGATCTTCTCTAAAGATTGCACATTTTGTCCCGATCCATTAACAAACATTGCCGCCACAGGCAATTCTTGTTTCTGATTGGCTAATTTTTTTAAATCTTCTCCTCTGAAACTGCCTGGCCAAATGAAACGAAACTTGGTAAGAAGCATCTATAAAGATTGCTCAATGTGTCCCGATCGGTTAACAAACATGGCCACAACAGGCAATTCTTTTTTCTGATTGGTGTATTGCTAAAAAATCTTCTCTGTTAAAAGAAAGATAACTCTTGCCATTATCTCCCTTAGAAATTAACTAATGCTGATATAGTATAACATGTTTATTCTATACATTACAAGTAGGTATTCACATTTTAATATTCTTTTTAGCAAACCTTGCCAAAGGCAATATGAGTTTTTGTCATCCGTTTACTTTTCACATTTTAATCTGCTCTGAAAACCCTCAGCCAAATGAACTGAAACTTGGTAGGAAGCATCTATGGAAGGTCCATCCTAAAGAGTGCTCATTTTGTTATGATCCATTACCAAACATGGCTGCCACAGGCAATTCTTGTTTCTGATTGGCCGATTTAAAAAAATCTCCTCTGAAACTGCTTGGCCAAATGAACCGAAACTTGGTAGGAAGCATCTATGGAAGGTTCTCTATGAAGATTGCTCATTTCGTCCCGATCGATTAACAAGCATGGCTACCAAGGAAACTTGGTAGGAATCATCTATGGAATGTCCTCTATGAAGATTGCTCATTTCGTCCCAATCGGTTAACAAACATGGCTAGCACCGAAACTTGGTAGGAAGCATCTATGGAATGTCCTCTAAAAAGATTGCTCATTTCATCCCAATCGGTTAGCAAACATGGCCACCACATGCAATTCATGTTTCTGATTGGTCGATTTCTAAAAATATTTCTCCTTTGAAACTGCTTAGCCATATGAACCGAAACTTGGTAGGAAGCATCTACATGTATGGAAGGTTCTGTATTAAGTTTCCTCAAAGCAGAATGAAAGATGAGCAACACAGGCTCATCCCACTGAGCCTGTAGTTAGTTTTCTGTGCTGTGCTTTTTTAGCTCACCTGACCCGAAGGGTCATGTGAGCTATTGCTATCACTGGGCCTCCGTCGTCCGTCTGTCGTTAGCTTTTTGCATTTTAATCAACTCCTCTAGAACCACTGGGCCAATTCGAACCAAACATTGGTGGAATGGTCCTTGGGTGGTCCCCTTTCAGAATTGTGTCCGACAATCCCCCCCGCCTACCAAGATGGCTGCCGTTACTAAAAATAGAAAATTCAGCAAAAAATCACTTAAAAATTATCTTCTCTGAAACTGCTGGGCCAATTGGGCCCAAACTATGGTGGAATGGTCTTCAGATGGTCCTCTTTCAGAATTCTGTCCGACGACCCAGGCCGCCAATCAAGATGGCTGCCGTTACTAAAAATAGAAAATTCGGCCAAAAATCACTTACAAAGTATCTTCTCTGAAACTGCTGGGCCAATTGGGCCCAAACTATGGTGGAATGATCTTCAGATGGTCCTCTTTAAGAATTGTGTCCGATGACCCCTGCCGCCAACCAAGATAGCCACCGTTACTAAAAATATCAAATTTGGCAAAAAATAACTTAAAAATTATCTCCTATGAAACTACGGGGCCATTTGGGGCCTAACTATGGTGGAATGGTCTTTAGGTGGTCATTTTTCAGAATTGTGTTTGACGACCCCGGCCGCCAGCCAAGATGTCCGCCATTACTAAAAATAGAAAATTTGGCAAAAAATCACTTAAAAATTATCTCCTCTGAAACCGCTGGGTCAAATGGGCCCAAACTATGGTGAAATGGTCTTTAGATGGTCTACCTTCAGAATTATATCCTGGTGGCCATCTTGGATGGAGGTCGGGGTCACATGACATTATTTTGAAAGTTGACCACCTAAGGACCATTCATGCCACGTTTGCTTTAAACTGACTTACTGGTTTCAGAGGAAACAATTTTTAAACATTTTTTCCATAGGGTCCTATGTTAAAACTATGTTCGCTGATGGCGGCCATCTTGGATGGAGGTCGGGGTCACATGACATTATTTTGAAAGTTGACCACCTAAGGACCATTCATGTCATGTTTGCTTTAAATTGACTTACTGCTTTCAGAGGAAAACATTTTTAAACATTTTTCCCATAGGGTTCTATGTTAAAACTAAGTCGAGTCATGGTGGCCATCTTGGATATGCGATCGGCACAAAAATAACAAATTTAGTAGAGGACCATCCAGTCATCATTTCTATAATGTTATAATTCCATCGGCTGAGTAGTTTCTGACAAGAAGATTTTCAAAGTTTCAACCAATCGGAACACATTATTGGCCCTGGTGGCCATGTTGGATTTCCGATCTGCACCAAAATAACAAATTTAGTAGAGGACCTCCCAATGAACATTTCTGCCAAATTTGGTCCAAATCAGTTCAGTGGTTTCAAAGAAGAAGAAGAAAGTATGAAAAGTTTACAGACACGGACGACGACGACGGACGCAAAGTGATGACAAAAACTCACATGACCCTTTGGGTCAGGTGAGCTAAAAATTATATCACGAGTGGAAGATTCGCCGATGTTCCATATCAACACATAAAAGTACCTATTTCTTCCATAAACAACATGTGTTTTCATATACGCACACCTATGTATGGCTGTCATTGATCGATACCTCATTTACATATCAGGTATTATTGTGCACTACATCATAGTATGTGACTGAGAAATGTAGGTCATATATCAAGTATATTATAATGTTTTACGACTGCAATGTTTCGTGTATAACTGTAACATCATGTGCGGTATTATTCCTGATGTTATGACCCTTTCATCAGGGTGACGTCATTTTAACAGCAATGTGACGTTACTTACCGTTTTTTTTTAATTATTTTAAAGTGGTTCTATATGTGCAATATCTATATCTGACTTCAAATTGTGTAATCTAATTATAATGTATTTGAGTAACTTATTCTTAAAGGGATTCTAAAGCTCATTTTGGTATTTTTTTTTATCTCATGAAAACTTGCAATTGGTTCAATAAATGATATTTATGATAAATTATCCCGGTTTTTATCAATGAATATTTGTAAAAGTGACATAATTCGTTGATAATTCTTTCATGTCATGCAGTTTTCTCTGGGTTTTTCCATTGATTGAATTTTTTGCTTCCTAGACAAAAATTCATTTCGACCCTTTTAAGTGATATTTTAACGATATTAAGGATTATATGGGCGTGCAAAGTATTTTTGGATTGTTTTTACAATTAAATTGAAAAGAAACAACATTCGTCAAGAGTTGAAAAAATATATGTTAAAACGAGCTTTAATATCCCTTTAAAGAAAATAAAAATAAAAATAAATTTCTTTCCCAAGGGACATATGTTCCTAGCACAGTCTACAAACAAGGGACATATATGTCCCTAGCGCAGTCAAAGTGTTTGTATTTTGTATGATTTGTTTTTAAAAATAATGGCACGATCTGATTGGCCGACAAGCGATGGGAGATGAGGTCTCGTGGCGTTGGAGATGAGGTGACATGCATCGATCTTCAACGGGTCATCTCACACTGAAAACGGCCATTTAAGGAAGAATAAATGTGAAAAGTTAACGGATGACGGATGCCAAGTGATGACAAAAGCTCACATTGCCTTTGGCAAGGTGAGCTAAAAAAGATTTTCAAAAATTGACCAACCAACAAAAAAGAATTGCCTATGGCGTCCATGTTTATTAACGGATCAAATGAGCAATCTCTATAGAGGACCTTTCATAGATGTTTTCTACCATGTTTCGCTTCATTTGGCCATGCAGTTTCAGAGGAAAAAGATATTTAGAAATTGACCTACGAGAAACAAAAATTGCCTGTGGTGGCCATGTTTGTTAACAGATCGGGACGAAATGAGCAATCTTTATAGAGGACCTTCCACAGAAGCTTCCTACCAAATTTCGGTTCATTTGGCTAAGCGGTTACAGAGGAGAATATTAAAATGTGAAAATTTAACAGATGACAGACGCAAAGTGATTGCAAAAGCTCATATGGACTTTGAGCCCGGGGAGCTAAAACAATAATAGTCTACCCACAGAGGTCTCCTAAACACTTTAAAACAAACTATATAGAAAGCAAACATTTATTTAATAATCATTTGTACAAACCCTGCCAAATAAAGTGAAACATTACAAACAAAATATGCTGTTTAAAAGAAATAGTGGTGGTGAAACTAACATTGAAATAGAGATACAGTTTAGTATGTTTTTTAACACACGTCCTATTATTTCTAATATAAACCTATATCTTTGGTCATTTTTTCAACAACCCAAAATTTGACAATAAATTTAGTTGTGATAATCTTCTATTAATGTATCAACATGTATACATTTTTTTTAAATGTATTTTTTTAAATACCGGTAGTTGAAATTATTTTGGTATGAACTTGTAACATTAAGGCATAATACTCAAATTAATGTGGTGATCCCTGAAATAACAACAAATAACATTTACATATAGTAACAGTGGAACCTTGTTGTGTTGAAGGGATCATAGATTTTACTTGTGTGAAAGTCTAAGAGAGAAGAGATTTTACCTGTGTGAAAGTCTAAGAGAGAAGAGATTTTACCTGTGTGAAAGTTTACATTGGTTTGGTTTATGATGTTTAATGCACTTTTAACAATATTACAGCTATATCGTGGTGGTCAGTTTTATTGGTGGAGGAAACCACTGACCTGTCGCAAGTCACCGACAAACTTTATTTCATAATGTTGTATCGAGTACACCTCGCCATGAACAGGGTTGGAAATCACAACTCTAGCGGTGATAGGCACTGATTGAACAGGTAGTTGTAAATCCAACTACCATACCATCACGGCCATGATGGCCCCCATGTGAAAGTTTAAGGGACCATAGATTTTAAATGCTTCAAAGTTTATAAAGACCAATAATTTTTCTTGAAGATAGCTGTGTAGTCAATTTATACAGGAAATGCTCATAAAGCTAAAACCTAAAAACAAACAGACCAAAAGTTAACTTTCTGAGGATAAAACGTAACTAAGGTAAGAAGGTTCCACTGTATATATAATTTAGTACAAGTGTGAAGGACATTACTACTTAAAATCCCATATTTTTAGTTATGTAACTATTTCTATTGTCTGCCATTGAAAAATAAATGATACACCCACCATTTTCCTGCTTTGAAAATGAGGTTTTACCAGCCCAGATCCAGTATTAATACTTTACCTAACTCATTTAAATAATAACTTAAATTCCATGTTATATATGATATACTATTAAACTTTGGTTGTTAAATTATAGAAATACATTTATATATGTTTAACTGATATACAATAAAGTAGACATAAAATATAATGTCATTTCTATTTTGATACTGACAACTAGTGACATGAAGAATATAATGTATTTATTTTATGAAATTATCCAAAATTTTAGAACTATTTTTATTGCAATGACATAATTCTAAAAAATAAAAATGATCTTATTGATGTAATTCTGATCAAAAGAAATGTGATAAACATTCTCACCTTACAAAGAGTACATATATGTCTTTACATATAGTACATGTATGTACATGTATGTCTGTCTAATTCTATAATCAGCTGATCAAAATGATGTACAACTTCAACAAAATGAAACAAAGAAATCTACCATAGAAAATCAACAGAAAACTTGCCATCTTTAAACACTTTAATAAACATCACAACATCTTGTACTTCATGTCTATTGTAAATAAATCCTGAACAGAGATGAAAGAGTTCACTGATGAACAAAGAGGAAACCCCCTATATTGTGCCCGAATACCTTCTGTTTGTGGCCATTTGTGCAAGATTTATTTTTCAGTATTTTGTTTAAAAAAAAGTGGAATTCCGCTGATCAGAGTAAAACTTTCATCTCCGCCTATTATATCAAGTCATACACCTACAATAATTTGTCTCTCCAGTTACACTTTTATCATTGGATAGTTTAATGTAATGTAATAAGGTAACCAGTTAAATAAGTTACACTTTTATCATTGGATAATTTAATGTAATGTAATAAGGTAACCAGTTAAATAAGTTACACTTTTATCATTGGATAGTTTAATGTAATGTAATAAGATAACCAGTTAAATAAGTTACACTTTTATCATTGGATAATTTAATGTAATGTAATAAGGTAACCAGTTAAATAAGTTACACTTTTATCATTGGATAATTTAATGTAACATATATAATAAGGTAACCATTATATTGTTTTCTGAAACCTGAGAATCTTCTTTGAAAAATATTTTTTATGAGGGAAAAAAATCACAAAATTCTGATACATTTTGAGATTCCCAATTTATTTTTAGAATTGGTAGAATAAGTTTGATGATATCTAAAATTATCTTACAAAATATCTGCCTGACAAATATCTCATTATATATACATACTGGTACAATAACAAAAGTCTTCTTGACAAATAAATTGGGATTAAACAATGTAGCCTCTAATTCTTGACAATTGAATTAGGATTAAACAATGTAGCCTCTAATTCTTGACAAATAAATTAGGATTAAACAATGTAGCCTCTAATTAAAATAAGGAAATATGTTGCATGTTTTCTTTTTGGTGGAACAAATATTTATTTTAATTTTAGTTTGATTGATACTATGAGTACTGCCAAAATAAAACAATTATCCAGGTTAGATCAATATCATTTCTAACATCAGACATTTTAATTTTAATCTTAGTTAGATTGAGACTATGAGTACTGCCAAAATAAAACAATTATCCAGGTTATATCAATACCATTTCTAACATCAGACATTTTAATTTTAGTTAGATTGAGACTACAAGTACTGCCAAAATAAAACAATTATCCAGGTTAGATCAATATCATTTCTAACATCAGACATTTAAAAAAATTTATTTGTGTTAAAAATACATTTTTTCTCCTTCACGTACCTAGAAATCTACCACAAATCAAAGTTTTAACAGAAACATCTTAAAACTAAATGCTTACTTGCATATTACAATAAGACCCTCCCAACCCGAGGAACATCTTAAAACAAAATAATGCTTTCAATCATTACACAAAACTAATTACAAATTTACTTAATACTTAATAAACTGATCTGAAAGCATTAAATAATAACCAAAGGAATTTATTCATTACTGTCAAGTCAAAGTGTTTATCTTGTATCACAGTTAATCTGTTGGTCTCTTTTCGCTGTGTTTTTTCGTGTACTCATCTGCATTTTTGTAAAATTTCTTCTTATCTCTAGTATATTCTTCTGCTAAATCAGGTCTGAGTGGATGTCCTGGTTCAGGTTCATGCACTAAGGCTATCAGAGATTGTATAACTGAAAATAAAAATATATTTGTTAGGAACAAAAAGAAAAATATGTTTCCCAGAACTCAACCGACCACCTGTTCAAAATGGCTGTGACTGCACATTTTTTCTTGCCATTTTCCAAATACGTTTTGTTTATTTTCACAGCACAAAATCTGGAACTGGAAATTACTGTAGCAGATTTACATTTGAAATTCTTTAGGGTTATCATTGTTTGATACTGAAAATGTTATAAAGAAAAACAAAATATCAGCATGTTGACAGACCCAGTCACAGAAACCAGGGTCAGCTTCTCATTCTAACGAACGGTCTTATACTATATACAGCCAAACCTGTTGACAGACCCAGTCACAGAAACCAGGGTCAGATTCTCATTCTATAGGACGGTCTTATACTATACAGCCAAACCTGTTGACAGATCTAGACCCAGTCACAGAAACCAGGGTCAGATTCTCATTCTATAGGACGGTCTTATACTATATACAGCCAAACCTGTTGACAGACCCAGTCACAGAAACCAGGGTCAGATTCTCATTCTATAGGACGGTCTTATACCATATACAGCCAAACCTGTTGACAGACCCAGTCACAGAAACCAGGGTCAGATTCTCATTCTAAAGGACGGTCTTATACTATATACAGCCAAACCTGTTGACAGATCTAGACCCAGTCACAGAAACCAGGGTCAGATTCTCATTCTAAAGAACGGTCTTATACTATATACAGCCAAACCTGCCCATGCTGTCACCTGTATTAAAAGGTCACCTTTTCTTCTCCTGTCATAGAAAATTTCATATGAATTGAACCACTTTTAAGAGGTCACATGCCTTAAAAGATCATATTTTCTTTGTCCCAAAGGTGACGTCTTAATACATTTTTGACTGTATACATATGAATTCTCTTATCATATGATAATGATGAGAAGTGTTTCTATTGTGAAGAAAAAGTTCATTATATACAACACATGATTGTATCATTTTCCTCAGAAGAGTGAGTGATTGTAGTTTCATGACAAGTGAGCTATTTTTCAGCAATATCATGGAGAGAACAAGTTATTTTTCGATGAGATAATGACCACTTTTTACTAGACCAATACGCTTAGTTGGATTTTTTATAAAGCTAGCTCCCCTGAAACAACAGTCCACAGGAAGATTATCAAGATGAGAATAAGTTACATTCCGATGAGATGATGACTGTTTTGTACTGGACCAACATGCTTATTTGGATTTTTATAATGTTAGTTCAATGAAACGACAGCCTGCAGGAAGACATATAGTTCCGCTCAGACACATTATCCTGATTCCGAGCCCACCAGTCTTTGCTCTTACTCCTTAATGCTGTGTGCTTAGTGGAGAAGCAACAAACACTAATCTTAAAATATTTTGTTTGTCACGACAAAGTACTCAAACTTATGATCCACCATACTCTAGATGAGCATATGCATGCTAACCATTACACCACCGATGCATTTTCCCTGAGAAGAAAAGTTAGGGAAATTATCTAAAAGATAGAAATAAAATCTTTTACTACTAAATAGGTATACAGGTAAGCCTAACTTTGTATTTCTATATATTGTACTCCATGTTCTGTTTGTGTTAATAGATATAGAATATATATATATATAACAGTGTTGTGAGATAACAGGTCTTTAATGATTTGTTCAAACCCAAACTTTGAAGTCCTGTTTATTAGGTGTTAATAGGCATATGTTGATAAAAACATTTTTAAAACAAAAATATAAACTGTGTGTTCTTGAGACAACGTAAACTGTGTGTTCATGAGACAATGTAAAGTGTGTGTTCATGAGACAATGTAAACTATGTGTTCATGAGACAATGTAAACTGTGTGTTCTTGAGACAATGTAAACTGTGTGTTCATGAGACAATGTAAACTATGTGTTCATGAGACAATGTAAACTGTGTGTTCTTGAGACAATGTAAACTGTGTGTTCATGAGACAATGTAAACTGTGTGTTCTTGAGACAATGTAAACTGTGTTCTTGAGACAATGTAAACTGTGTGTTCTTGAGTTGTAACTGAGATAAATGTTGGTTCAATTTATTGTTGTACAAAAAATGTATAATGTACAGACATGGACCTATCAGGGAGAAGCCTCCCAAATCTTGAGGTATCAAAATGGAAGTGGCCATTGATAAACCATACATTGTAGTTTCAATCTTATTGCTCATTTATCTTTTTATAATGTAGTTTACCAACAAACTACTTTATTTATTTAGTTTATTTTGGATGTTGCTATATGTCCCTTCAAACCAAGCACATGTTGAGAGCTGTTGTTTGATTTTTCATTCATATGATTTGTTATATAATTAATTGTTAACACTCAGCATAATATTTCTAAATTTTAACAAACAAGGACATGACATGATACAAACATGACACACTCACTATAGTCCAAGCTTAGGCTTTCTGTATTATTACCTGACACCCCCTACCCCCTCTTATTAAACATGACACACACACTATGGTCCAAGCTTAGGCTTTCTGTATTATTACCTGACACCCCCTACCCCCTCTTATTAAACATGACACACACACTATGGTCCAAGCTTAGGCTTTCTGTATTATTACCTGACACCCACTCCCCCTCTTATTAAACATGACACACTCACTATAGTCTAAGCTTAGGCTTTCTGTATTATTACCCGACACCCCTCCCCCTCTTATTAAACATGACACACTCACTATAGTCCAAGCTTAGGCTTTCTGTATTATTACCTGACACCCCTCCCCCTATTATTAAACATGACACACTCACTATAGTCCAAGGTTAGGCTTTCTGTATTATTACCTGACACCC
>MJUT01053106.1:187418-199040 GCA_002080005.1 Gigantidas platifrons | reverse complement strand
ATGATGTACGAGATGTCTGCTACAAACAATCCGAATTTTGTGTCAATTGGACTTCAAACATGACTACCATAGGCAATAACTCTGATTGGTTGAAATTATACTAAATCTCCTCCTTTGATTTGTTGTTTGTTTTGATGGGTTTAAACCTCACTTTCTACACCATATATGGATAATTTCATGACGGTCAGTTTTATTGAGGGAGAAAACCGCCATACTTCAGCAAGAAACTGACAAACTTATCACATATAGCATGAAAGTTGAACCTTTAATAAGGCGACTGCCCAGCCAAGACTCGAACCCACGCCTAAAAGTGATAGGCGTACAGGTAAGCCATGACAAACTTAAGGGCTAGACCCCTTGACCCATCTGAAACTACTGGGTATGATGGATGAGACGTCTCATTTCATAACCGTCAAATCTCAAACATTGCAGCTATATAGGTAATATTTGATTCTGATAGGTTGATTAAAAAAAAAATATTATCTAAAACTACAAAGCCAAGTGAACTGTATCTTCGTAGGAATGTAGGTCAAAATCAATAAAGAACAAGAACAGAACACAGGGGCGTGTGGCCGCAAAGCTCTTCTCTCCTTTTCCTTTTAGGGGGGTCTTTCTTTCTTTTTTTTTTATATGTTTTTTACCTGTCTGGTATTAATTCAACCTAATTTAAAAGACATTTAAAAAA
Source organism: Gigantidas platifrons (assembly GCA_002080005.1). Lineage (NCBI taxonomy): Eukaryota > Metazoa > Mollusca > Bivalvia > Mytilida > Modiolidae > Gigantidas > Gigantidas platifrons. The sequence goes on along the minus strand of MJUT01053106.1, from coordinate 198,355 downwards.
AATCATTGCTCCTCTGTTTTTCTATCCCAAAAAGGGGGAGGGCTTTGCGGCTACACGACCCTGTGGTAAGTTGCCACAATCGACTTGCATACCCAAAATCATCTCAATATCATAAACCATATACCAGTCTACTTTAATTGGCTACTTCAAGATAACATGATTTAATATCTATTTTACATTTTAATATAATCAAACGTTACACTCCGTAGCTGTGGAAATATTGATCGTCCATCACTAACGTAAGCTTCTCGCTATTCTGTCTCGCTTTGCTCCACCTGCGTCATCATTGTCACGTACATTTATAACATTAATATTTTCTTGAACATCCTCCAGGAACTCTTGCCCATATTCCCCTTGTTTGATGCATATATTATGAAGAGCACTGCAAGAAATAGGAATATCGCAAGATGTTTGCATGTCTTTAGTTTCGATGAAATGAAGTCGACGGAATCGTCCTTTCAGAATCCCATAAGCGCGTTCAATCACTGTTCTTGTTGAAGAATGAATGAAGTTGTAACGTTTTTTTTCAGCGTTGAGGTTGCCATTGTCTCGATATGGTGTGAGTAACCAGTTTTTAAGTGGATAAGCACCATCCCAAATCAAATGCTTATCTCCACAAACAATTTGACCTTCAGCCCACAGGATATAATTTTTTAAAACACGCGAATCATGTACACTACCAGGCCAGCCACTTAAACAGTTAGAAAATGTAGTATCTGGTAAACAAACGGCTTGAAGAATTATGCTGTGATATGACTTTCTGTTCACGTAGGTTTGTGGATGTTCATGCGGTGGTTGTATTTGAATATGGGTTGCATCGATCGCACCAATAACACCCGGAAAATCTCTTTTCTCTTGAAATTTAGCTGCAATATTTCTTTGTACTCCTTGGTCATTTAATATATGTATCTTTCAAGGCCATCAAGGAGGCAATCACTCTGTCTCTGCATGCCACAACTGTGGAATCTGCAACATCAAATAATTCAGATATTGTTCTTATATTTCCTTGATGACCAAAATATCTCAGTGTAATTAAGATTTTTTTTCAAGACCTACTCGTTCACGTCCGCCCATAATACTAGGACGAACTTGCATTTCAGGTCTAGTAGACAATATTTCACATAAAGCTGCAAAGCAAGTCCGAATAAGGCGAAATATTCTTCGAAAATCAACCGCTTGGTAATTGGTGACAACATCGATCATATAATTCTGAACTCGAATATGGTGGGACCTGCATCTGAAATGTAAATTATACTATTTTGTATGAACTCATCATTTTGCTCATTGAGGAATGTGAGATAGTTAGTTATACAACAACATAATTTTGATATAATTCTTACCTAACACATTTAATAATATATAATGAAAAAAGAACGGATATGGGGTAATGCTATGAATACAACACAAACTCACATAGAACAATAAGTAATAGAAATAGTTCGTCAGAAAACTTATCTTATGATTTCGGGTTTCTCATAAAAGCACAGTGTATAAATTAAGCAGTCCCAAAAAGTTGAATGGAACACCATTAAACAAAGTCTCCTGAAACAAATTGGACGACATATCAGCATTCAAATTTTGCTTAATAGGTACACATTAAAAATTGTAATTTGAAAATGATTAAGAGTGTTCTAAAATTCTGTTACCATTGATTTTTTCTGCAAACAGGTCAGTTTAACATTTCGGCAGTATTGCACGCCGTTGCGTTTGCGGGGGGGGGGGGGGTCCATAAACTCGATCGACATTAATCCTGTCTACAATGTATATACTAAGTTGATTTTTTTTATATTATTGGGTAGGATTTGCAATGCAGTATATTTGTTCCGTATAACATATGTTCCTCCAGATCAAATAGACGGAACGAATATGTGATCAACATTTATCCGAAACAGCTCTTTTATGGTACAAAAATACCAAAGATTTTCAAAAATAGGGAGATACATACAAAACCATAAGAATCTCATCCCAAGTTACTTTAGAAATAGGCCAAATGTTCTTAAATTTAAAAATATCATGAGCGTAATGAAAAAATCAGATCTTTTGAAATTATGTAAAATGATAAAAGTCATAAATGAAGGTGTGTGTGCTCCGGGCTAATCCCTGTGTCCATTTCTATTTCTCTGTAACTGTAATTGTACATGTATATATTTGTTAATAGTTTTGTAAGTCTCTATACCTATGTATTGCAATGGTTTATTGAGAAATAAAGATATATATACATCAAAATCGCAACTGCACATAATATCACAAAGGTGTCATCTGTGCTACCTTCACAAATATCTCTTAAATCAACTATGTCATTCAGAATAATAAATTCGGCAACATGGGTCGCCATTTTGAATCTTTCGTATTTTATTGCCTCTTCTAGGATTGTCTGTGGAAGAGATCAATTTTCATTCGTTTGAACACCTTTGTGGAAGATCTTCCTGAAAGACCCGGAAGAAGGCAAAAAAAAAACAAAAAAACCCACACACCTTGAAATATCTAAATATAAACGAGAATCGAAAGCACGGATGCCGATAAAATTTTGTTGTTTATCTTTTGTTAATTGTGGCTTTCTGAACATTAAAAGGGTAAATATATAAAATGAAAAGACTGTTGCAGATAGAAATGTATTATGTGAGAGAATACACTCTAACTTGTAGATTCTTAAAAATAATCAACTCGATCCTGACGGGTCTCGTTGATTATTTTTTAAGAATCTACAGTTGGAGTGTATTATCCACTACTCAATAAAACTAGTAATGATTAAATTCAACATGCGTACAAAGTTCCCGGTAACTAATTTTGGTATCCAGCTTGTGCCTTGTCCGACCGCGATTAAATTATGTCGGGGCTCTCTAATTTGACCTTGCACCTATTCATAACTATCAAGGTGTATTCGAATGGGATATCATGTACATAACACATGTACGTGACTGTTTACATTATTTGCATATCGCCAATATCGACTCAATAAAAAATGTAACAATAGTTCGACTTCAAAGAGATTATATTTACGACGCAATAATCCATTTTAACCCAGCTTTTTTTCGTATACGATATCATTTGTGGATAGGCGACTAACGGAGAATAAGTTTCAAAAATTAATTGCTTGTAGATTTTTAATTTCATTTATTAACAATGTAAGATTGCAATACAAAAAATGCATCTTTGAGTGTAGATTTTGTTACTGGTTCGATTATTGCGATAAAATTGAAATGCACATAATCAGATTTGAATAAAATTTTTTAATGTGTATTCTGTGTCCCTAAAGGTAAAAAAGGTAAAATATATTTAGGTTTAAAAATTTCAACATCATACACAAGTGTTTAAAAATTTCTCGTTAAGTTAAAAATAAAACATAAAACTGCCATCTTTAACTGAAACTTCAATCCACCAATTGTAGCTGCTGAGAACTTTCTCACCAAGGATAGCCCATGACAGCCATTCAGCTTATTTCCAATGGGGTCCTTTAGTCATCCCTGTTAGTCATCTCGATAAATTCCACCCTCATGCATGTTGTTAGAAATGGATTATGCACAATCGTATGCATTTCTTTATTCAAATAGTAAAGGTTTCTTGTTTTATACAAATATTTGTCAATTTCATCGTTCGAATTGTTCTTTTTTTTCTGTAGTGATTAAGCATAGAGAGTGTATCCATTCTTTGATAACGTCATTGTTCAAAAGGGAACTCACGTACCACATTTTAATTTGTCTTCAAATATAAAATTTAGATATGGATTATCAAAACAAACTTCTAACACATTAATAAAGCCATTTTTGTTCATTTCTTTATCTTTAGTTTAATCTTCATCTATAATTTTGCGTTCTTGACTTTGATTGGATAGGATTTTATTTGTGTTTTAGTGTTTAACGCCATTTTCAGCTACATTTCTTTGATTGGACAAGATAAAAACAAATACAAGTTATAATGATCATGGCGATAACATATGGCATTTCTAGGAGTGGGGAATACTTCAAATTATTTTGCTCGTACCTGATGAAGGTTATTCCTGACACGCCGAATCGTGTGCATTTAATTTGATGTCTACATTTGTTTTTAAATTACTTGGTGTTCCAATCATTTAAATTTGAGCGTACATGATGAAGATTATTCCAGAAAGAAAGGATTGAAAAATAGTGTTTCGCTCAGTAAAAAATGTTAGATACAACGATTGAAAGCTATTGGTTCGCTCAGTAAATACATGTACGACCAGAATTGCTTTAATTACATGTTAATGAGAGAAGAATAAATACTAGTATACCGAAAGATACTCGGATGCCGTAGTTCTAAATATAATTAAAACGTGTGTGAACTCCAATGATATTCCATGTTAAGTTTGTTTACTGCTCTTTGGTTTTGTTTATTCTTTTATAAACATGATGTAGAGTTTCAGTTTAAAGTGTTTCCAGAATTCATAGGGTTTCATGTGTTACCAATATACATCCAGTAGTATTTTCTTCAGGTTTAAATTTTGGTCAATGTTCACGTGATTTGTCATGTGTTGCTACACGTGATATACGTGTTCAAAATTTAGAGTTAGCGGGTTAGGGCTATGGAGTTTAATGCCAATTTCAACAACATTTCAGATATATCGTGGCGGCCAGTTACATTGGTGTTGAAAACCGGAGAACCTGGAGAAAACCACTGACCTTCCTCAAGGCACTGACGATCTTTGTCACATAATGGTGTATCGAGTACACTTCGTCATAAACGGAATTCGAAATCACAACGTTAGTGGTGATAGGCATTGCATACATAGGTAGCAGTAAATCCAACTACCACACGATCACGACCACGACGGTCCAGGTTCCAAATTTCATCCTCTTTGGTAGTATGGATGTTTTAGTATGTTGATGGTACTATATATTTAATTGTCCGATATTAGAAAATCATACACTAAATATATCGTATGCAGTTTTATTTTTTAATTTTTATGAGTGAATAAGGTAATAAAACAGAAATATTTTCTACAAATACAGATATCATGTTATATCTTACCTGCTACATAAATATAAGAAAATGATTGTTTTAGCGTGAACACGTGGTCGCCCTGTATAACTCATACAGGGCGTCTGAGCCTCTTGTATGTTTTGTGTCATTGAAACATTCGATCATACAGGGTTAGTAAATTAGAGTTACTTCCCTTTAAATTCATACAGGGTTAGTAAATTAGAGTTACTTCCCAGGGTTTTGAAAACAGTTTATTGATTTTGTGATAATTTTGACTGTTCTTGCTGAACATTATGTGATATTTTTCTGTGATATAAAATGTCGAAAGTTTGTATTTTTCAATTATTTTATGAGATCTTGAGTAAATAGACTCATAAAAGTAAGAAAAAACACAGAACTTCAAATCCAAAGGGTAGTCGGTAAGATATATTCGTTATACAGTGGGTTAGTGATCTAATACGTTATATACTTCGTCTCGCCCCATATGGAATTTACTGACCCCGTATATAACGCATTAGGTCATTAACACACTGTGTAACTAATAATCTACATTGTTATTATTTCAACAATTGATCTCGATGGAAATGTCAGAAATTATCTAGACAAAGCTTACACGCTCGCTTGCATTGATTTTGCATAAAGAACCAATGGGATTCTGTCCAAATAATATAGTTGTTCTCAACGAAAGAACCAATACTGCTTCCATCACATCCTCCGTAACCTGCCTTATCTGGAAAACACTTTGGGTCCACCATCGTTCCTTCCAAACACTGGTAAACTGAAGCGATTAAAGCATTAATCATAAAAAGAACAAAGATATTGACAAAAATTGTTGAAACCGAACAGTGTATTTTATTTTTGGGGGGATGGGTGGGGTTGGTGGTAAATTCAACACAAAATAATTTCATTGTGTGTTCATCTTATTTATAAAATCCCATGTAATTGTTCTATATGTTGACATGTGATTTCAAAATTGAAACCTTCATCAGTCGATGAAGCGCACAACCATTCGCCATCACCACTTTTTCGAACATCAAGAAAACTAATAAACTACAAACAATAACGACAGTTGATAATGTGGAAATTTAAAGACATAATAACAATTTGAATTTTATATATTAATGTAAAGATGTAATTATGAATATTGAATGCAGCTTTATATGGCTGCTTAAACAGTGATAGAAGTACATTTTCATATGACACGCGCTATTCATGCGAAATGTACTTCGCTCAACGCTTTTACACTCCAATAAAACTACATCAGATTGCATTCAATTTTCAAATAATTAAACCAATTATTTTAAATTACTTACGTGATTATCTTACAATGTAATAGAAGATTAAATGGAATCTCGGTGATTAAAGCCACATTCAATAAAATGTCGATTATATCCTAGCAAACTGCTATATGTGGCATTAAAGTGGGGGTAAAGTGGGAGAAATAGCATGATATTATATTGAGGAATCCTACTTTATTTGTGTGAGGGGCAACATTACTGAGATACATTCAGGTGATCCGTTATGCTTCATCTGTTTAGAAGTCAAAATCTATTACATTGTGACATGATGTACTTGATATAACTGTTTTTATGGCAGATCAGTTGTTTTAAGTCTAGTCAATTTGGTGCATAACCTGCAACTAATTGCAACACAAGATTTTTTTTTTACAGGAAGTTTAGTCTATAGGTGTCTAAGAAGAACAGATTAAAAATAAGAATAAATACGGATATATTTTGCGGAAAGTGTTGAAATTTAACAAAAAGCATAGACCGAATATTCGATTATTTTAGTAGTCGGAAATGGCCACCATACACACTTCAAATGCCGTTCTGACCTTCACATTGAAACATTTAGCAGACGAAAGTAAAAATAAATGAAAAAAATATATGAATATGAATAATAAAAGGCTTAATTGTCTTCATTTCTAGAAATCATACCCATGTTTTGTCAGTAATGTTGCCCCTCACTCAAATAAAGTAGAATTCCTGAATATAATCTCATGTTATTTCTACTGGTACCCTAGTTTATTGCTACATATAGCAGTTTGCTAGGATATAACCGACATTTTGTTGAATGTGGCTTTAATCACCAAGATTCCATTTAATCTTCTATTACACTGTAAGATAATCATGCAAGTAATTTAAAAACATTCTTTTAATTATTTGAAAATTGAATGCAATCTTCTGTAGGTTTAATGGAGAGTGAAAGCGTTGAGTGAAGTACATTACGCATGAATAGCGCGCGTCAAATGAAAATGTACTTCTATCACTGTTTAAAGAACAATATAAAGCTGCCTTTAATACTTATAATTACATCTTTACTGTAATATATAAAATTGAAATTATTATTATGTCTTTAAATTTCCACATTATCAAGATCGTCAGTGACTAGAGGCAGGTCAGTGGTTTTCTCCGGGTTCTCCGGTTTCCAACACTAATATAACTGACCGCTGCGATCTATCTGAAATGTTGTTGAAATTGGCATTAAACGCCATAACCCTAACCCCCTATACTCTAAATTTGGAACACTTATATCACGTGTAGCAACACATGACAAATCACGTGAACATTGACCAAAACTTAAACCTGAAGAAAAAAATTACTGGGCATGTATTGGTAACAAACTAAATTCTATGAATACTGACAAAACTCTATGAATACTGACAAAACGTTAAACTGAAACACTACATCACGTTTATAAAACCAATGAACAAACTTAAAATGGAGCACCATTGGAGTTCATCCACGTGGGGTTCACGTTCCCCAATCTGTATTTTTCTGTGTAGCAATTTACGACCATTGTTTGTTTTATGTTCTTTTTCTTTTGCACCTCCACCAGTTTAATGTCTTTTTTTGGAACTACGGCTTCCGATTATCTTTCGGTATGTTTAATCTTCTCCCATTATCATGTAATTAATGGAATTCTTGTCGTCATTACTGAGGGAACCAACAGCTTTCAATCATTATTAAATAACTAAAAGACATACATGTATGTATATCGATATGTGATAATCACTTCTTGATCGTCAAATTACGGTTTCTGATTACACTTTCGGTATCTGCAAACTGTTCTTAAAACTTAAATATTCCATAACTTGTATTAACAGCAAACTAAGATGAGCTTGAATACATCAAAGAGGTGATAACAATCCGTAAATCGAAGAAGGCCAGGCAATAAAATGACCAAAAGAAAATGTACAATTGGACAGACAACAATCTACAATACATACACATAAGGCTAAAGGTCGAGTAACACGAACCTCACACAAAACCGGGGGATGAATTCAGGTGCTCCTGAAAGGTAAACAGTTCCTGCTGCACTAGTTGGACCCGTCGTGTTAAACTAGTTACAAACCCGGTGATGGGTAATGAATGAGGAAAGGACCGGGAAGTGGAACATATTCGTGGTCATTTGTGACACAGATATTCCATAATGGTCAATAAAGTCATGGTTGCGACCAAAAAAAATTGATGAAGTCAACTTACCCAATAGTAAAACCTGATAGGAACCACAAGCTGTGGAATTGCGTATTATCTGAGAGATATATACACCATATGCAGGTGCTGCTGAAATGTTGCTACTCATAAATTGAAAGTTCACAATCGGAAAATTAAAATCATCTTCCTTGTAAAGCTTTGTTCTTAGCCGCCCCTCACTGTAGGGAGCTTCGTGGTTATGATCGTAAGGTAATTGGTTTAACAACTACATATGTATATGTGCACTTGTGCCTATCACCACTAAAGTGGTGAGTTTGAACCCCGTTCGTGGCGAGATGTGCTTGATACAAAATTATGAGATAAAGTTTGTCAGTGACTTGCGCCAGGTCGGTGGTTTTCTCCGGGTCCAGAGAGACACACAGACAAGAAGTGAAGTCGGTACAATTTCCACATGCTTTATATATCAAATTTCACCCGTAAATTTCATGTAAACGTGTACCTAACTTCTCTACAGTTAATATCGCCAAAATTTGCTTATTTGCATAGTGACAGAAATAGACGTTTAAATAACTATATTTAGATGTCCCGATAAAATTGTAAGCAATTATTATACCTGTATTGATTTTCTTCAATTTATTTCACTCACACATAAATGTTCTTTAAGAAAATATTTAGTCATAAATATAACTTGTACAATAATACCCCAGCAAAGCTATTCATAAAACTGGCCTCCCAAATCAGATACCGGCCACTTTTTACGCCTGATGATTCTATTCATTACTGGTTTTATTAACCATGACCCTTTAAACGATCAAGGTAAATGAGTGTTCGACTTCTGGTCTGTTTTATTTATACCGTCTTTTATACCTATTATTTATTACAGACGATATAAAGAAACAGACCATAGTCGAGCAATCCTTTACGGTGGCCGTTTAAAGAGTCATGGTTAATAAAACTAGCAATGATTAAATTCAACATGCGCAAAAAGTTCCCGGTAACTAATTTTGGTATCCAGCTACTTGTGCCTTGTTCGACCGCGATTAAATTATGTCGGGGCTCTCTAATTTGACCTTGAACCTATTCATAACTATCAAGGTGTATTCGAGTGGGATATCACGTACACAACGCATGTACTTGACTGTTTACATTATTTGCATCGACTCAGTAACAATAGTTCGACTTTAAAGAGATTATATTTACGACGCAATAATCCATTTTAACTCAGCTTTTTTTTCGTATAAGATATCATTTGTGGATAGGCGACTAACGGAGAATAAGTTTCAAAAATTGATTGCTTGTAGATTTTTAATTTCATTTATTAACAATGTAAGATTGCAATTCAAAAAATGCATCTTTGAGTGTAGATTTTGTTACTGGTTCGATTATTGCAGGTCAGATGTTCCTTTAAAATATAAATTAATTTTCTGTACAAAGCAAAAAAAAAATAAAAAAAAATAAAAATAAACTAAAACCAAATACATGCAGATATCGTTGAATTATTGTACAAGTTAGATACCGTACATTTCAAACAAAAGACCTGAGCATTATAGAATATGGAAAGCTTCTTTTTCCGCAATCGTACACAGGTAAAGGTCTCGACGCCTTCGGCGTCTCGGCATTCACCTGTGTACTCGTGCGGAAAAAGAAGCCTCCCAGATCCAATAAAGGACAGGTCTTTTGTTTGAAATGTACGGTATCCTATACTTAACCACACGATAATCAAATTTACCAATCCCGTTTAAAATATCACCTGTGCCTAATTAATCTAATTAATTACGTCAAGTCCTATTACCAACAACTCAGCTATGCACCATAACGTACCATACACAATGATCGATAATCACTCTATGCAACCACCAATTCTAGTTTCGGAAAGGCTTTTACGAATACTCCCGACCACACAAGGCTTCACTCAACAAGATCCATCCGAAACCTTCTCACACAGCTACACCACGCATCGTGAAGTCGTGACACGACCTCCCCACCTTAAGAATGTTGTTACACATTCAACCTTTTAAACACTCACGACTGAAGCTTCAGTTGAAATATCCACAGACACCATATACCACCTAACTTCAAACCTCACCCCATTATACACCACCTTATATAGCATGACTACTATAATCTACACGTAGCGCATCACCCATTGTGTTAAAAATGTCTATAAATACAGTCCAACTACTGTATTTTAATGGGACTGCCAAAGTGCATTGACCTATACACTTGTCCCCAACTACCACATCATATACACCCTCCCGTCTGCTTCAACTGTTTCAACACTATACTAACGACAATAGCTGTCACAACAAAAACGGCAGTGATAATAAGATATCTACAAATACCTATATACATAGTCAATAATTTGCCTATCCACGAGAAACTATTTATACACGATTAAGGTAATCGGCCCCTACATTCTCTTTTCCTTTTATAGCTTCAATCCTGAAACGAAAAGGTTGTAATAGCAAAGCCCATCTCATCAACCTAGAGTTTTCAGTCTTTGCCTGCTGCAAATATTTTAACAGTTGATGATCCGTTTCTTTAAAACCTAACTTTTCCCTT
>MJUT01053106.1:121220-132325 GCA_002080005.1 Gigantidas platifrons | reverse complement strand
GACTCGACTTAGTTTAACATTGGACCCTATGGGAATTTCACATTTTCATCTTTTTTTCTGAAACCACGAAACAGATTTGAACCAAACTTGGCAGAAATGTTCATTAGATGGTCATATACAAGATTTTTGTTTTTGGCGCTGATCGGAAATCCAACATGGCTGCCAGGTCCCATAATGTGTTCTGATTGGTCGAAATTTTAAAAATCTTCTTGTTAGAAACCACTAAGCCAATTGAATTGTGACTTTACAAGAATGATCATTGGGTGATCCTGTACTAAACTTGTGAATCGTTTGCTGATCGGAAATTCAAGATGGCCACCATGACTCGACTTAGTTTTAACATAGGACCTATGGAAAAAATGTTTAAAAGTCTTCTCCTCTGAAACCAGCAAGTCAATTTAAAGCAAACATGGCATGAATGGTCCTTAGGTGGTCAACTTTCAAAAGTATGTCCTGGGAGCCCGACCTCCATCCAAGATTGCCGCAGTCAGCGGACATAGTTTTAACATAGGACCCTATGGGAAAATTGTTTAAAAGTCTTCCCTCTTAAACCAGTCAGCCAATTTAAAGCAAATATGGCATGGATGGTCCTTGGGTAGTATACTTTTAAAATTGTGTCCGGTGACTACTACCTCCATCCAAGATGGTTGCCATGAGCAGACATAGTTTTAACATAGAACCCTATGGGATTAGAATAGTAACTTAGATGTATTCAGCATGCAGACATTCTTAAGAGGACTTAGTTATGTCAGGTGAGCGATACAGGCTCATGTGAGCCTCTAGTTATTCAAAGGCATACATGTATTTTTATTCAAAAACATACATGTATTTTCATTCAAAAACATACATGTATTTTTATTCATGACTATGTGTGTATTTTTATCCATGACTATGTGTGTATTTTTATCCATGACTGTGTGTGTATTTTTCATGACTGTATGTTTATTTTCCATGACTATATGTGTATTTTTCATGACTGTATGTGTATTTTTCATGACTGTGTGTATTTTAGGAATGGGGTTTAGAAGGGTACCAGTTATGGATGTTGTGTACAGAGCTGAAGGAGATCCAGCATGCTGACTGTAATGATAACACAGAATCTTCTCATGTTATGCAGCTCCATTTTGTTAAAAGTGCTTTAACAGTCAATCCTTGTTCTGTAAGTTATTGTCTTAATTCTTACCCATCATCTCTTTAGCTCACCTTGCCTCTAGTTTATGGTAAAACTGCATCGGTGGCGTAATGGTTAGCTTACTCGCCTCGAGTGCGGTAGATCGTGGGTTCGAGCCCCTGTCGGGTCAAACCAAATACTATGAAATTGGTATTTGTTGCTTCTCCGCTAAGCACACAGCATTAAGGAGAAAGAGCAAAGACTGGTTGGCTCGGAATCAGAATAATGTGTCCGATTCTTGAACAAAGCGGACCTCATCATCATTTCACTGAAAATTAACTTGTTCTCGTCTGACATAATATAGCTGAAAAATTGCTGAGTTGGCATTAATGAACAATCACCCACTCACTCTTTTATGGTGCATCATGGGATATGATGGAAACATTCTATTAAAGAGGATCTTAGATGGGAGTGGGTCTCATGAAGAATGAAATATAGATTAAAGAAATGAAATTCCCCATTAGTGAGTAATTTCATGCAGAAGTCAATGTTACAAGAAGGAAACATTAACCAATCATACAGCTGATGTTAAGCATTTTTCTGTATCAATGATTGTTGTATAAGTTTAAGGAAAATTATTTCATCTAATTAAATTTATAATGAGATCTTCATTTTTTAAACATTTATTTCTATTGCAGGCAAACCATGAGCATGTGTTTCTACAAGGAGAGGACAAAATATATATAAATATAGGAGATACCTCACAGAAATCTAGTCAGTCAGTGTTTGAATCTCGTATTTCTATTGGAAACAAACTCTGGCAAATGATTCCTATATCTCACAGCTATCTTGCCACAAACTGGCCTATTAGGGTAAGTTGTCCATAGTATTTTACAGTACCTATCTTGCCACATATCTACATTTTAGTGAATATAGTTAGTAACTTGTGTCATGTGATAAGTCTGTCTTTATGATTTATGTCATATATTATAAATATTGCTAATTTTGGAATTTACTTGACAAAATTATGACAATCTATCAGAACTAATCCTGAATAATGTAAATAGTTTAAAAAAAAAATTAAAAGCTCTTTTAGAATTTCTTAAATTCTTCTTTCTGATCTGCTTAGTGGGTCATTTTTGAACATTTCATTAATTGGCAAAAAAGTGTAAATATTTGTATTTTCCCCGATCATGATCAAATTGCCTTTACACTACTAGTTGACTTTTTATTTTATTGGCACTCTTTATTGAAACGTGGCAATATGTCAAAATTTGAACCCCACAAAAATAAAACCTACTTTTATAAAAGAGTAAAATGATTAATTACAGTATGCTGCTGTTGATAAATCTGGTCAGTGTGTAGCTGTGGCTGGGAAGACAGGTCTCGCACATTATACATGTTCTAATAGAAAATGGAAATTATTTGGCAATGAGACTCAGGTATGTATTAATTTCTTTGTTTTCGTGGCTCCTTATATGATAAATAACATACAATTTTATGTTTATCATATCTACATCTTTTTTAATATATAAACAAATTTTAAGTTGATGTCTTAGTTGTCTTTTGATGTAATTGTCTTCAATATAACCAAATTAATATGAAACTCTGTTGAACCTTAGCTAAACACAGACATTAAGTAACATAAAATAATGTCCCCTTTGAACATTATAACATATATAATTCTGTCTGCAGATACTATTTCATTTCACAATAAAGTCCAGGACACAATTACATAGTGATAGTTTGAACTTTGAACATGACTTTATGTGAAATAGTTTACAGGTGGACAGAATTTCAAAGTACTTTATTATGTCTTACAATTAACAGTACACATGATTTTGTAAAAAGATAAATAAACTATAAATCTATTTTCTACTAGAAATAAAGAGAATCTCTACCTGTTTTAGATATCATCTTGTTATTTTATTTATGTTTTTTGGCTTTATTTTTTTAGGAGAGAGATTTGGTTGTATCAGGAGGAATGTCATGGTGGAAAGATTTTATATGTGTAGCTTGCTACAACATTGTGGGACAAAGAGATGAAGTAAGTTTTATTGTGTTATTTTATAAGTATCAAAGGACCAAATGGTTATCATCGGATGGTAGTTGGATTTACAACTGCCTATGCAATCTGTGCCTATCACCACTAAAGTTGTGAGTTCGAATCCCACTCATGGTGTGGTGTATTTGATACAACATTATGTGATAAAGTTTGTCAGTGACTTTCAGCAGGTCAGTGGTTTTCTCAATGAACTCTGGTTTCCTCCACCAATAAAGCTGACCACCACAATATAAATGAAATATTGTTGAAAGTGGCATTAAACACCATAAACCAAACCCTTATAAGGATCACAATCAATCGTCTTGTATTGTCATGCTAATGTGAATTTGTAAATATTCTTACCACATTTGATCAAGTTGAACTCGACTCCATTCCTTCTGTTTACCTATTGATGTGTTTCTTTTATTTTATATTCATTTTTTGTTGCAGTGTGAAATGTAAAACGGAAAACACACGTCTTTTGTGAAAAACTCACTATTTTTTGTTATATGAAAAAACAAATTGATTTGGAGTTAAAAATAAGATGGATTCAGTAACAAACTAATAAATGCATATTATAGAGTAGAGGTGGTTTAAATTTCTACATGGAATGTAATTGTACTTTCTTAATACCTGAATTTGCTATGAAGTAGGGTTCTGTTTTGACTTTCAATTAGGGGTCAGTTTTGCTGTGAATTAGGATTGAGTTTTCATTAGTTAATATCATCTATAATAATATTTCAGTGTACATTGTGACAGTCAGTTTAATTGAGAGTAAACCTGAATAGCTAGAGAAAACACAGACCTTATACAATTAACAGACAAACTTAACTACCAACCACAATGTCCTATTTTTTATGCCCCCGCGACTATTGGTCAGGAGGCATATTGTTTTACCCTTGTCCGTCCGTCGGTGTGTCCATGTGTTCGTGCGTCCGTCCGTTCGTCACACTTTGTATGCATAGTTTGTCCGGCTAACTCCTCCTACAGTTTTTGAGCTAGACCTTTTATATTTTGTAGACAATTAGTACCAGCACTGAAGGTGTGCATATTATATGGATTTTGATTTTCAACAATTTTTTACAAAATTATGCATATATGAACTTAGCCACTGACCTTTTGCAAAAATAACCGCGGGGGCATTGTATGTGTCTTACAGACACAAACTAAGACACAAACACCTTTTAAAGTCTATACATAAGTTTTCTACATCATACCTGATGAATGATATACCATTCCTTGAAATTAAGTTATATTGAAAATCCATTTTGGCTCTTCAAGATGCTTTCTTTGCATTGTACCTCTACACATTCCTCAGAACCAAACCAAAAGTTAAGGTAGTAAATTGGGGTGGGGGTTGAGACTGGGGCATTCAATTTTCTAGTTTCTTAAATATTTGCCCTTAACTGAAATGGTTGTTCTATAACTGTACAAATGGATTAAATCAGTAGCTTTATAGCTTAACTTAACACAATACACTGATAGCCATGAATCTGCAACAAGATACACATTTGCTTTCAACTCAGTGTGTTATTTTATCTAACAAGAACTGTATAATTGTCTTAAATATTAATTATTGTAACTTTTTATTTTTTTAGTGAATAATGATTTTCTTTGTTTATGGATATACAAGTATCCAAATTAGAATAAATATTGCGTTGCACTTTGTGAATTGTCAAAGACAAAATTAGAACATATTATCTTTCATTATTTGAAAGACATACAAATTACATGTATTCATATTCTGTCATAAAAAAAATGTTTGGGTGAAAGTTTGTAAATAAATTAGTAGACATGATATAATCTAAATATAATCTTCATAGACTATCAAATTTCATAATTTATATTTTATTTTTTCAGATTCGGTGCTATCCACGAAATTGTAAATTAGATAACACATTTTCTATGTCAGTGAAAGTGCCGTCACAGATTTTATTACTAAATATATTCAGGGATATACTCATTGTTTTCTGTATAGACTCTCATATCATGTTATTTAATTTGGAGAGGAAGAATACTCAATCTAGTAAGTCCTTAAAACAATATTATAGATTGTACACATAATAGTTAGAGGTAAAGGATATGACTGGCTAAATTTGTTTCTTAAAGTCAGAGTTATACATGCTGCCTTTTAGTTAAGTGATCACTGGTGTAGAAACACAATATAGTTTTAGGATAAACATAACATGATAGGTTTTGTCTGTTATCTGTACATTAATTAACAAAATCCTGACCAAGGAAGACAATGTAATTGACTTAATTGGCAATTTATATCACAGTAACCTATCATATACTAGTAAGATGTGCTCACTTCAACTATTGTCAAATTTACAACTGACAATTAACACACACATATAAAATATATTCACTCCATGGTATAGCTGAAATACTGTTAAAGTTGGCATTAAACACCATTCAATTAATCAACCAATCCAAACAGACTGTAATATATCTGAAATGGGTTTAAAAATTAGCTAAGATTGTCTTTCACATATTTAAGTCATGTAATAAAAATAGATCTATTACAGATTTTAAGTAAATTAAGATACCAATTCAACATAAACCAAGTCCAACTAGAAATAAATTTTTGGATAACACTTAAACTATTAAAACATGTTTTTATTATTCCTAATCATTTCAGATCCTTCATTAGATATAAACAAGAAGCAGGAAGTGTCACTGAATAATTATGTGCCTCATCCTGTGTGTGTGACAGGTTTAGCCCTGTCTTCATTAAAAACAGAATATGGTAAGTATTGTAAACAGAACCCACATGTTATAATGTTTGGTTGTTTAATATGGTATGGATATTTTTTTAGCTCACCTGCCTGACCCAAAGGATGATGTGAGCTTTTGCCATCTCTTGGTGTCCATTGTCTGGCTCTCCATCTGTTAGTAAGCTCCTCACATTTTGATCAACTACTAGGTCAATATGAACCAAACTTTGCAAGAATGATGTTTTTGAAGTTCTCTACAAAAATTCACCATTTTGTCTCGAATCAGCAAAAACATGGCCACCATGAATAATTCTTGTTTCTGATTGGCTGAAACTTTTAAAATCTTCTCCTCTGAAAATACAAGTCCAATGATTTGGTAGTTGGTACAAATATACCTCATTTCATCTTATTCTGGCAAGAAAACATGCCCCCCCCCCACCTCCATGTGCAATTCTTGTTTCTGTTTTGTTTAAATATCTTCTCCGCTGAACTTTTCAAGTCCAAAAGATTTGGTAGTTGGTACAAATAATGTATGTTAGATTCTCTACAAAATATCCCCATTTTTTCTTGATCCAACATGTAAACATGACTGCCATGGGAAATCTTTTTTTCTGATGGACTGAAACTTTAAAAATCTTCTCTGAAACTACAAGTCCAAATGATTTGTTATTTCATATAAAAGATTGTTTGTGAGAATGTCCACAGACCTTTCTCCTTTCATATAGATCTAACTTAGACATTTACTCACTCATTAGATCACTCAACATTTACTATTATATTTTCAGGTGCTAAAAATCAACATATTGCCAAAGAAGCTGAAAGTTTATTATTAAATGTTGCTGGTAAACTGTTAATGTTTCCACGGGACAATACAGGTCCTCAAAGCAAAGATCAAAATTCACCAAAAAATAAATCTGTAAGTTTTAAATTAGATGGATTTTCAATGAATGCATAAAATAAATTGCATCAAAATTCCTCTACAAATGATACAAAAGGACTGTTAACAGTTGTTGTAAGTACAAGTTTACAAGTTTTATAAATTCATTTTACTTTTGATAGTAAGCATGGAAACAGGAGAGAAAAAATCTCACTGTATGTATGTTATATTGGATGTAAATTGTAGAATATTTGTTTAATATCAAAGATTTGAATTGCTTTTTTTTTTAATAACTCTTCTTCCAGACAAAATGTTGTTATATGACTAATAACTTAACCAAATAGAATAAACATTGACAAATTGAGTCCTTTGGTTATCAGCTTCTGCCATTTTGTTGGACATTTTTTTTTTTTTTTTACACTATTAGGTGTGGCGACTTAAATGCATTATGTTAAATATTAAGAGCGTACTAAATAATTACATTGTATTTATATCATATATCAGGTGCCATTTTGTCCACCAGTTATGGTAGCTACTAATGTTGAGAACATGTGGACATCATCACGTTGTAACGTGGGCAAAGTACAACTTATGGAAGCTTTATGGCTGGGATGTGGTGCACAAGGAATGAAGGTAAATATATCATGTTATAAAGTTGAGAACATATGAACATCATCACGTGGTAACGTGGGTAAAGTACAACTTATGGAAGCTTTATGGCTAGGATGTGGTGCACAAGGAATGAAGGTAAATATATTATGTTATAATGTTGAGAACATGTGGACATCATCACATGGTAACGTGGGTAAGTACAACTTATGGAAGCTTTATGGCTAGGATGTGGTGCACAAGGAATGAAGGTAAATATATTATGTTATATAATGATGAATTTTTTTAGACTTAAAATCAGTTGTAATTTGTACAAGAAATACTAGGAATTTAGCAGATATCAAAGATTTATCAAAATCATTTGTATTAAAATGTAAGATGATAAACTCTATTGATAATATTTACTGGATGTTTCATTTGTCAACTTGCCAAAAACAGTTTCCAATATAATGTTTTGTTGTTTTTTAGGTGTGGTTACCCCTTTATCCTAGAGATGAATCAAAAACACATAATTTTATGTCTAAGCGAATCATGCTGCCATTCAGAGTAAATATATATCCTTTAGGTAAGTAAACCTCTAATTTCTTCATTGATGAGGCACCTGAGTGTACTGATGTGGTATATTTATTGAATCAACTATGCTCTCATTTCTAGGAAGAAATTGTCAGTCATCAGCATTTAATTTCTTGGATACAATATTTTTTGTCTCCCACATCTCCATGGTGATCCATTCGTATAGCAGTTTGGTACATCCTGTAAATAATAGTACATGCTTTGATACTTAATACTTTATAATTTCACTTTGTTTTTTATAAAATTAAAACTTATTGCACATCAATATTAGTATATTGTAGAGTATTACAACAGATCCATTGTCGGTAATCTTTAGGCTCATCACTCCTCCATCAGCTCTGGGTCAATTAAATTTAAATCCTTCTTACTCATGAATAATTCATGAGTTTATTTTATTGGTCACCTCACAAAATCCTCAGGTAATATTGACAAGTCAGATTGTATCTTACATAATCACTTTTATTTAACCAATGGGAAAATTGAATTATTAATATGTTGTTATGGAAACTACTAAGAAAAGGTTGAAGAGAACAAAAGGGTGATCAGAAGTCATAAATCAAAGTAGGATAGACAATACAATGGCCAAAAGAAGAAGGAGAGACAATACAATGGCCAAAAGAAGAAGGACAGACAATACAATGGCCAAAAGAAGAAGGACAGACAATACAATGGCCAAAAGAATAAGGACAGACAATACAATGACCAAAAGAAGGACAGACAATACAATGGCCAAAAGAAGGACAGACAATACAATGGCCAAAAGAAGAAGGATAGACAATACAATGACCAAAAGAAGAAAGACAGACAACACAATGGCCAAAAGAAGAAGGATAGACAATACAATGGCCAAAAGGAGTATAGACAAAACAATGGCCAAAAGAAGAAGGATAGACATTATAATGGCCAAAAGAAAAAGGATAGACAATATAATGGCCAAAAGAAAAAGGATAGACAATATAATGGCCAAAAGAAAAAGGATAGACAATATAATGGCCAAAGAAAAAGGATAGACAATATAATGGCCAAAAGAAAAAGGATAGACAATATAATGGCCAAAAGAAAAAGGATAGACAATATAATGGCCAAAAGAAAAAGGACAAACAATAATTTACAAAACTCTACACGAAAAACTAAAGATTGAGCAACACGAATCCCACTAAAAACTGGGGTGAATTCAGGTGTTCTGGAAGGATCAGCAGTCCTGCTCCACTAGTGGCACCCATCATGTTGCTCTTGTTACAAACCAGGTGATAAGTTATAAATGAGGAAATAAATGGATTGTGATGACAAGAAATTGAACATATCCATGATCATTTGTGGCACAGATATTCCTTAATGGTAAATACATATAAGTTATTGGACCAACCAGAAACTGTAAATACATATAAGTTATGGGACCAACCAGAAACTGTAAATACAGATAAGTTAATGGACAAACCAGAAACTATGGTTTTCATATAAATTGACCGACAAGTGATGGACTAGGAATAAACATAATCAACTGTGGATTGTCGACAATATAGGAGATCATTCAGATTTCAGCCCAAGGACTAATAATTCTGTTTTTTATTAAAGGGTGCATCCCTAGTTCAGAATAACAGTACAGTTGTATGGGTTTTTTTTCATGTAGCCTTAAGGTACTCATAATTCAACTGTAAATAAATATTTTTATGTGTCTTAACAGAGCTGAATAGATCCTTCACATTTTAAAGTGTCTGAACCAGGTTTATAGTACATTTTATTCTCTTGTCTTTTTACCTTAATCAAGGGCAGATAACCGTATTGTTCAAGTGTATGTTCCTAACCTGGTAAATAGAAGGTACTGATGAAGCTTCAGTTTGGTCTATACACATTTGTAACAGTCTATGCACATTTGTAACAGTTTATACACATTTGTAGCATAATATTTTAGATAGTTTAATATAATTTTTATTATTCTCAGCTGTGTTATTTGAGGATGCTGTGATATTAGGTGCTGTAACATAATTTATATATTATTTTCAGCTGTGTTATTTGAGTATGCTGTGATATTACGTGCTGTAACATAATTTATATTATTTTCAGCTGTGTTATTTGAGGATGCTGTGATATTTTATGTGCTATAACATAATTTATATTATTTTCAGCTGTGTTATTTGAGGATGCTGTGATATTAGGTGCTGCTACTGATGCTGTTCTATACCATTATAAATCACCAGGAGGAGATCAGCAGGGACACGCTATGCATAATTTACCTTTCTCCACAATTGAAAGAACTGTAAGATATATCATTTATGAATATTGTAATATTTATATTAGGGATGGCAAACCGTTCAGAATTTACTAACCGGTTACTCGAATAATCTTCCGACCGATTACTCGGTTAACCGGTAGATATCATTGTTCAGATGTAATCTTGCAAGGGACAATAAGACGATGTAAATAATAAATTTATATTACATAAAGAATTACAAACATTGAAACAAACAAAATTTATCTGTACAGTTCTTTTTTTAGATTAAGATTAAACATTGTCATGGTCTATTGTGTATTGTGTATCTGCTTGTTCTGCTACATAGTTCTTATTAAGAAAAATGACATGGTCCACGACAGAAGAAGATAGTCTCTTAATTTATTGACGAGTGATCCTGTGGCTGAGAATATACGCTTAAGACTGTACGGATGTTCCGGGAATACTGAGATACAGATGCAGAAGCACTGGATTTTACTGTATTTCGTGAAGGAACCTTATAATCTGGAGCTAGGATACTCATTAAATTCAAAAAATCCTTTGCCTTCTACAAGTTTTAGCGGCATATAATCCAATACCAACATTTCAACTATTGCTCTTGTAATGTGTTCATTCTGGGAGGATGACAATTTCCGTGATCGTGGTGAATTTGCAAATTCGGCTACAGATTGTTGTTTTTCAGGCGTAAACCATCCAGAAATATCTGACGAATGTTTTTGCTTTAAATGATTAAGCATATTGCTAGTTCCTCCCATAGATGTCATTTCTAAATTGCACAGTTTGAATTTCACAATTTTCGACTCCACATCTCGTTTAAAATACGATCAAGCTTTTGATTGTGGTGGAGGCATTTTGTAATTAAACTTCAAACATTTCAATTGCAAGTTAATTAGACAGATTAACAGTTTATACAATTGTTGTGATTAGTTATGGTTGTAAAAACA
>MJUT01053106.1:99955-118913 GCA_002080005.1 Gigantidas platifrons | reverse complement strand
AAAAAATACTACACTGTCAGAACAGTTCTAAAATTTAATAGAAAAACAAAAAATACCACACTGTCAGAACAGTTCTAAAATCTAATAGCAAAACAAAAAATACCACGCTGTCAGAACAGTTCTAAAATCTAAAAGAAAAACCAAAAATACCACGCTGTCAGAACAGTTCTAAAATTTAATAGAAAAACCAAAAATACCACGCTGTCAGAACAGTTCTAAAATCTAATAGAAAAACAAAAAATACCACGCTGTCAGAACAGTTCTAATATCTAATAGAAAAACAAAAAATACCACAATGTCAAAACAGTTCTAAAATCTAATAGAAAAACAAAAAATACCACGCTGTCAGAACAGTTCTAAAATCTAATAGAAAAACAAAAAATACCACACTGTCAGAACAGTTCTAAAATCTAATAGAAAAACAAAAAAATACCACACTGTCAGAACAGTTATAAAATCTAATAGGAAAACAAAAAATACCACACTGTCAGAACAGTTTTAAAATCTAATAGAAAAACAAAAAATACCACACTGTTTGAACAGTTCCAAGATCTAATCAGAAAAATGTAGACACACACAAATACATGACATGATACATCACATTCCTGACTTGGTACAGACACTACAAAGTGGCAGGGTTTACTATGGACTAAACCTCCCTTCTTAGTGAAATGATGAGGTTGTGTAAGTGTTTTCAGTTAATATGAATAGATGTACATACATATACCAATATAACAGCAATAAAGAGCTTTAGTTGATATTGTGTCTAATGTAATGTTGGAGAGTCTTTTATGTTCATTTACATCCTTTCTTGCTAATATGACGCTGACTGTTTGACAAAGTTTTTTAACTTATTGATTTTGTATCTTTATATTTTCATTCATTGGCCATTTGTTGACCAATGAAATTGAATTTCACATGACTTTTGACCCTTGACTTTGTTTTAAGTTTAAAATCTTTACCATGTTTCTATGTTTTTTGTTGTTTCAGAGTCAGATATATTTACACCACATCTTGAGACAGTTGTTACGACGGAAGTAAGTAGAAGCTTTAGAAATTCTTTATATCAATAATAAAATTTATACTACTATAATTTGTCAACGTTGTGAAAGATTAATTATCTGTTTTGAACCCCTACATTTGTATAAGATAAAATACAAATTAATGATGCATAATTATAAATAAAATTACAGTCATTATGACTAGAAATACTCAGAAATATTTCAATATTTGAACAACTGACATTGCTTAGAAACTTTTATTGAATTCCATGCCTCCTATTATCATGATTATCATCATGTCTAAATGAGTGTATTATTCTGTTGCTGTTTATTTTATATAAGGGGTAATTGCAATGTTTCCAAGACACAATTGCCCATTTTTGGTGGAGCAGTGTTGTTTATTTTTCACTTATTATATTTCAGCCTTGGTGTGAATGCCTTAGATATTGCCCGATGTTGTACAGAACTTCCATATTTTCCACATGTGTTAGAATTGTTATTACATGAAGTGCTAGAGGCAGAAGCTACATCCAAAGAACCCATACCTGGTAATATTTACAATACGTCGATGAGATGTTGTTTTCTAGGACTATAAAATCTGGACATTGTAACAGTGTTCAGAAATGTTACCCCACCCAAAACAAAATAGTGATTTTAATTTTATTTTTTATCTTTCAAATACTTTTATTAGACAATTTATTTATTTGTTTGTAAAATAAAAAAAAACAATTTGTAAATATTGAATTCAATTGCAATTAACATAGAAGAAACTCTTCATTGAGACTGCATCAGTGTTGTCATGATTAGAGTGCTTACCTTGAGTGTTGTAGATTGTAAAGAAACTCTTCATTAAGACTGCATCAGTGTTGTCATGCTTAGTGTGCTTACCTTGAGTGTTGTAGATTGTAAAGAGACTCTTCATTGAGACTGCATCAGTGTTGTCATGCTTAGAGTGCTTACCTTGAGTGTTGTAGATTGTAAAGAGACTCTTCATTGAGACTGCATCAGTGTTGTCATGCTTAGAGTGCTTACCTTGAGTGTTGTAGATTGTGAATTGTAGCCATGGTCAAACCAACAACTTTAAAATTGGTATTAGCTACTTCTCTGCTAAAGAAAAATAGATAAAGCACAAACTAGTTTGCACCGAATGAGGATAATGTGTTCTAGTGGAACAATATATCCACCAGCAGACTGTTATTTCACTAACACTATTAAAATCTAGCTAAGTGTGTTGGTTTAGTACACAGCAATTATCATCATATCATTAAAATGTAACTAGTTCTGTGCATCATATAGCTGAAAAATTTGTCATTTGGCTTAAACAACAATGACTCTGTCTTTATATCAGAAACAACAATGACTCGGTCTTTATATCAAAAACAACAATGACTCAGTCTTTATATCAAAAACAACAATGACTCAGTCTTTATATCAAAAACAACAATGACTCAGTCTTTATGTCAAAAACAACAATGACTCAGTCTTTATATCAGAAACAACAATGACTCAGTCTTTATATCAAAAACAGCAATGACTCAGTCTTTATATCAAAAACAACAATGACTCAGTCTTTATATCAGAAACAACAATGCCTCAAACCATTGAATACAAAAATAACCATGACATATGACGTTGAAAATTCAGGTTCTGGCTTGAGACAGACACAGAAATGTGACTGGGTAATCCAGCTAATGGAATTTCCACCAACCCCCTCTTGATAAATGAATCACCAATGGCAATACCGATATAAACAAACTATAAAACATGCACATATTAGCTTTGTATTGTACATTTTACCAAATTTTTATCATTAAATTTCTTCTGATTGATTTAACATTGTAGACCCATTGTTACCTAGAGTTGTTGCATTTATACAAGAGTTTCCAGAATACTTGCAGACTGTAGTACATTGTGCTAGGAAAACTGAAGTGGCATTATGGCCATATCTGTTCTCCACAGTTGGTAACCCTAAAGATTTATTTGAAGTAAGTATAATGTTGAAGACAAGATATTTTACTTCAAAAATAAAAAATGATTTATCCTGCACTGTTTCTATTTGAGCAGTCATAATGTAATGACTAGATAAATGTTTGTTTTATACAGTAACTGTCCATATTATAGCTATTCTGGTTAAGTGATTTATGTAGATCAACTAGTCAGTAGTATGAACGTGATAGAGAACATCAATGAAAATTAATAGAAGTGATAGAACTATGGTAAACAGAAAAAAGACATGAACAAACACAATTAACAAATATTCAACACAGAAATCTAAAAAAGAACAAAACCAAACCAAAATCTGGGGAAAAACTCCTACTAGGTATACTTGAGATGGGAGCAAAATATATACATTACATCTGAAAACCAACAAAATAGATAAGATTTTTACCTTTGTCATTAAATTACAGGTGTGTCTACTATATGATCAGTTAGAAACAGCTGCTTCATATCTTATAATATTACAGAACTTAGAAAGATTGTTTACCTTTGTCATTAAATTACAGGTGTGTCTAGTAGATGATCAGTTAGAAACAGCTGCTTCATACCTTATAATATTACAGAACTTAGAAAGATTATTTACCTTTGTCATTAAATTACAGGTGTGTCTAGTAGATGATCAGTTAGAAACAGCTGCTTCATACCTTATAATATTACAGAACTTAGAAAGATTGTTTACCTTTGTCATTAAATTACAGGTGTGTCTAGTAGATGATCAGTTAGAAACAGCTGCTTCATACCTTATAATATTACAGAACTTAGAAAGACCAATTATTAGTAAACAGGTAAGTTACTTGACTCTATTGTTAAACAGAAACATGAAATTTCTCTTTAATTACACTAAACATGTATTTTGACTGGAGCCATGTCATTTTTTGTCACAACAACTTTGCCCCACCTGCAGCCATGTCATCTTCTAATTATTAGGCTTAATGAGTTTTGATAGCCTGATTTTTCCATCACATTGCCTTCAATTATAAACACTGAATTGATCAAGAATTGTGAAGCACCTCTGCAAACACCATAACCGGAAGATAAATGCTATGTAAGTACCCAAGCCGAGGACAAAAATTTGATAAATTCACAATGAAAGGAAAAAATGACAATGTATTAAAAGTGTGAAGGCTATCATCCAATCAGAGTCCAGGATTCTATAAGTTGTAGTTATACATTAGATACTAATACCAGAATTAAAGATTCCATTATCACATGGAATGTTAACATTGTATAGGAATTTACTTTATTTAAAAACATTTAAATTAAAAAAAACAACAATAATCTCTACCTTCTGAAAGCATTTGTTGATATGGCAGTTAGTCAACTAATTGCATGTTTATCTTTCCTTACAGTCATCACACATGCTAAGGTACTCTTGATAAACCAATATATCTGAAAATTAACCAGCTATTAATTATCTGATACTCCAGTGCAAAAAAAATCATCTTTGATCAAACGAGCTAATTGAAAAGTTATACATGTACATCTTTCTGTCTTTCTGAATACCTTTTAAGATTTTTTTTCAGTTTTACATATATGCAAAATGTTTTTTTTAGGTGAAGGCATTGAATTTACATTTTAAATTTAATTATAATATCTTTTTCTTGTCAGTGTATGTGTAGAATTTGATTTTGAATTATTCAAGTTAACTGTCTGTAATATATGTTATTGTTTATTTCAGCATGCTACCCTATTGTTAGATTCCTCGTTAGAGAATAGTAAATGGGAATTAGCCAGAGATATAGTCAGATTCCTCAAAGCTATAGGTATTCTTTTTATTTAAAGTAGATTTTATCATAAAATGATCTCTGTTGTCTCATTGATTTAAAGATTAGCATGGTCTCATGAAGTGTGAGAGATTTGTAGTTAAAGCTGCAGTCTTTTAAACATTAGTACCTACTGCTTCTCTGTTAAGCATTCAGCTTGAAGGAAACAGAGCAAGGCCAATGGTCAAGTATGCTTTTGCCATCAGGAGGCATCCATTCTTGGCAGGAATAGTTCTTGCATGTCCCTTTTCTAAACTGTATCTAATTATATTGTATCATATTTAGTTCAAGATTGTAATTGTATGTTGAATTGCTTGAACCAAAGACAGTGCATAACAAAGTCTTTTAAATATCAGTATTTGTACATTTAATGTGTGTATTTTGTTCAGAATTACTCATAACTGTATTTATTTATGTAAATTACTTGATACAAGTGTTGTTTCATTCTTCTGAATATGTTGATTACTTATTGTTCACAGTTTTATCAAGATAATATTTAGTATTGTATTTATTTCAGATCCAGTAGAAGCTGACTCCTACCCATTATCTGGTTCCTTGAGTCGTGTCAACACTGGCTCCTCCTACCCATCAAGTTATTCAAGTCCACCTATCACACCTCCTGATACTGATGGTTTTAGCTTCAGTAGTGTTAGTAATGTCAGTAATCTTAACAGAGTTAGAAGTTCTAGTGTCACAGGCACTGATGTACAAAATGTACCAAAAGGCAAAGAAAAGGTCAAGCATACCATGTCAGATAATCCATTGTTCAGAAGGTAAGGGGTTAAATCTTAAGACATTAATATACAGTGTACTGTAAGGGATTAAAACTCAAAACATTAATAACAGATTACCTTAAGGGATTAAATCTAAAAACCAACTGTTGATGAGATTTAACTGAAGACTGTAACATTAATAGACTGTCTACCACATTTCTACTTTGTTAAACTTTTTAAATCTTAATAAACTTGATTTTGTGTGTTTACTACTTTTTGGTTCTCTTTGGGTCTACTGTAAAAATTATTATCATCCTTCCTTCCGGCTATATCTACCTGCTGGCTCCATAAACAAAACTCGTATCAAAGTCCGCGTGAGCTGAGCAGGACTTATCAACAGTCAACAGGAGTTATCACCAAATTCTCCTAACATTTAAACGATAATTCCTGTGAAGATGGCAAAAATAAATAAACTTCATCTACACCATTAGCTAGTTAACATTATTTTTTAAAACATATATCAAATTAAGAACTGTCACGTTAGAAATATCAACAAACATCGTCCTACAAAAATGTACTTTACACAATTCTTGATAACCTCTCCTCAGACGTCATAATTTTTTACGTCATAAAGGAGGTTGTGACCGTCATGTTTTCTAAACCGGAACGGCATTGGTAAGCAAAACCTTTAATAAAAATGGGTGACTTTGATGTTTGTAATAAAAAAAAATGAATATCCCCATTAAAGGGAAAATCCAACAATCTTAACATTCATATAAATCTGTAAAAATGAATGGTATATTTTGCAAACTACTTATGAACTACGGATTTGGGGAAGCGTATTTTGAATATTTTGAATCATGTAATTTTTCCCGCGAAAAATACAAATATAGATGTATCCGTGTTTATGGTTGATTTAAGGATGATAAACATGTCATCTGAATGTGAATATAATTGATACTGAAAAATATCAGCCTGCTCGACAGAATATAAAGTTTGTGACTCGTTCGCTTCGCTCACTCGCCAACAAACTTCATATTCTGGCTCGGAAGGCTGATATTTTCGGTATCAATCAATTCACATCCAGATAACATATACGTATCAATATCTATATCAAATATACTCCATTGTTTAATTAAAAACATCCATATTGTTTTCCACAGTTTACGACCAACTGTTAAAACCAAAGAGGAACAGCCAACAGAACAACTTTATATAGATGTGATATTGTGTCGACATGCTCGTAAACTTCTGGAGGAAAACAGAGTCAAAGACTTGGGTTTCTTTGCAGCAAACGTAGAGGGCTTTCATTTTGTAGCTTGGTTGAAGCAAGAAAGGTATCTTTCTAGAACATCTGTTTTATTGTTCTCTTTGTTTAGTATAAGTAAGAAGTATGTTGCTCACTGGACGTTAAACAATTATAAATAATAATAATATGTAAGAAATAATTCATGGAAGCCATAAGTTTGTTGAAGATTTTGAAATGGGTAACATTATTTTCGCAAAGACATGATTTTATTTTTATGAATGAAATGTTTGTCTTGTATTTATCTAAGAATTTACTATTGTAGTTGTACAATGTGTTTTTGTTTTTTGTTTTTTTTATCAAACTTCAGTTTACATCTGTTATTCACACAAGAGTGATGTAGTATGCTACATATATGAAAATAAAAGTTGTCCTGTGTATAGAAAGAGACATGATTTAAGCTAAATATATTTCAGGTTAAAGGGAGGAAAAGTTGAAGATTTTGTCACAGCATTAAGAGACCTACATCATCAATTTCAATGGCCATTACCTATTTTGTCTTACGCACAGTTTCAGCAAATGAAATTAAAAAATTGTAAGTACTTGTCAAATTCTTTTATTAAGATAAAACCTAACATGACTCTCTAGTATAATAAATTAATTTGTTACTAGAGCTAAATTAAATTTAACATGTTTTAAATACATTTATGCCCCTGAAAATTACTACAGTCAAACCTGTCTATAGTGGTCACCTGGGGGAGATTGACAAAATGACCGCTATATACAGGTGACCTTTATGTGAAGGGTTTTGATTTTTTTACAAAATATTGCACGTTAGTTGTAAAAAAAACATTTCTCATTACATCTTATGTTTTTAATAATGTTTTACTTGTTATTTTGTTCCTGTCGTAATTTTACTCTGGTTTACATTTATTGTTGATGAATTATCTCAGTATGATATGATTTGAATAAGACATACAAATAAATAAATAAAGATATCTAATAAACAAAGTACAATTTCCTGTAACACGACGTTGAACTGGGAACATTGTTTTCAAAATCGTAAAGAATCTCACGTTTTCTTTAAAGAATGTTCATTATCTGGGTATGACCAACACCCATCTCCTCGCTCACAGCCCGACAACTTTTCCCAACATCACAATGATTTATCGCTTTCACTTTGTTGTCAAATTTCAAAGCTTTCCTATTTACGGATGTTGTTGATTTTGACATGATGCACTAGATACAAAATATTTTTGGTGAGTGAATTTCTATTCTCGTAATGAATAAAAATCCCCAATAACGCTAGGGGATAAACTGTCCTTTATATCATTTACTATAATATTCACAAAATGCATGCATGGTGTTTGTTTATTTAGTTTTAAATTAGTCAATATATTTTGTAACACTTCAGGATTTTTGGTACATTTGACAAAAATACCGATCTTCCGAAATTATTTCCGGTATTATTTTTAAAATAAAATTTACCGTTATATAAAGGTTTTACACTGAAAATTACTTATAAATGGTGACCGCTGACCACATTGAACAAGTGACCGCTATATCGAATTAAAATATATAGTAAAATGCATCGGAAGAGCACGAAAGTAACCGTTATGAGCAGGTGACCATTATATAAAGGTGACCGTTATGACAGGTTTGACTGTATCCTACATTTAAATTAGATATTTGTCTTGTACTCTGAATTTGTTTTTAACTGTTCGTGGGGTTCAGTGGTTATGACAATTGATCATTTATAACAACTACTGTCCTTTCACCAGTGAGGTATAGATTCGTGCCCACCTCACCGTGGGATGTTTTCAAAGTATACTTCAGTGAGAACATTTGCGAGGTACTTTCCAGGGAGTGTGGATGGCTGGGTGATTAACCACAAGCCTTATAGTACCTATGTGGGATCACGCCCTGATAACCACCTCAAGTAAAAAGTTTTCAGACACCTCTACCCATGATGGGGAGTGAAACCCACATCAAGTAGAAAGGTTTTCAGACACCTCTACCCATGATGGGGAGTGAAACCCACATCAAGTAGAAAGGTTTTCAGACACCTCTACCCATGATGGGGAGTGAAACCCCCATCAAGTAGAAAGGTTTTCAGACACCTCTACCCATGATGGGGAGTGAAACCCACATCAAGTAGAAAGGTTTTCAGACACCTACCCATGATGGGGAGTGAAACCCACATCAAGTAGAAAGGTTTTCAGACACCTCTACCCATGATGGGGAGTTTCACTGATCAGTTTGTTGTGACTGTCCAGGTTTCCCTCCTCCATTTCATCTGTTGGTCATGATATAGCTGAAAATAATGATTAACACTAATAACCCTAGCTGAACCAGGTTATATTAACACTAATAACCCTAACTGAACCAGGTTATATTAACACTAATAACCCTAACTGAACCAGGTTATATTAACACTACTAAACCTAACTGAACCAGGTTATATTAACACTACTAAACCTAACTGAACCAGGTATTAACACTAATAAACCTAACTGAATCATGTTATAGTAACACTAATAGCCCTAATTGAACCAAGTATTAACACTAATAAACCCAACTGAACCAAGTTATATTAACACTAATAACCCTAGCTGAACCAGGTTATATTAACACTAATAACCCTAACTGAACCAGGTTATATTAACACTAATAATCCTAACTGAACCAGGTTATATTAACACTAATAATCCTAACTGAACCAGGTTATATTAACACTAATAACCTTAACTGAACCAGGTTATATTAACACTAATAACCTTAACTGAACCAGGTTATATTAACACTAATAACCTTAACTGAACCAGGTTATATTAACACTAATAATCCTAACTGAACCAGGTTATATTAACACTAATAACCCTAACTGAACCAGGTTATATTAACACTAATAACCCTAACTGAACCAGGTTATATTAACACTAATAACCCTAACTGAACCAGGTTATATTAACACTAATAATCCTAACTGAACCAGGTTATATTAACACTAATAACCTTAACTGAACCAGGTTATATTAACACTAATAATCCTAACTGAACCAGGTTATATTAACACTACTAAACCTAACTGAACCAGGTTATATTAACACTAATAACCCTAACTGAACCAGGTTATATTAACACTAATAACCCTAACTGAACCAGGTATTAACACTTCATGGTTTTTTCTCAGGGGGCTCCTCATTCCTCAATTATTAAACATGAACACCATTTTAGAGCTAAAAAATTGTCAAAGTGGTGTAAAGCAACTATTCAATCAAATCAGTCAATATTGTGTGTGCTTTTATTTCTATATATGAGACTGTTTACCTGAATAAAGTCACAAAAACTAACATTCCTTTTTAAGAAGAAATATAATCTAGTTTGTTTAATTTCAGTTTCCACATCTAGTCTTGGATCCTTATCATTATTAGACGATGATATCCCAGCAGCTGACTCAGCAAAAACAATAGAAAATGATCAACCTCCAAACCAACTTCCTGGCAGGTTAAAATCTCCAGCTAGTGATCCTAACATGAGTCAGTCGCTGTCAGATGATATATTCCTGAGACCACAGATGTCAAGAAGTAAGTTTTAGAGCATAAAGTCCTAACATGAGTCATTCTCTGTCAGATGATATATTTCTGAGACCACAGATGTCAAGAAGTAAGTTGAGACAGATGAACATGAAGTGTTTCAGTCTATGTGTATACTGGTGGATGCTTGTCAAATAAAAATTCACTTCATGAAGAACGTGACTATATCTAACAAATACAATTAATGAAGTAAACTTTGTGTAGAAGGCATTTATAACGAAAAGTAGATATGTACAATATTTCCTTCTATAATTTTATCAGATGAAATGTGTCCAGATCTTTAACATGATCTATCACTTGTCTTTTCTTTTTTTTAGCTGAAGAGAGCAGTTTAGCTACCATGGAAATATCAGATAACAGTTCATTGTTGGGAGAATTTGAATATATGGTAGAAAACAGCTCTCAATCAGAATCTCTTTCACCAGAATTAGAAATTTTGTCACAAGAAATAGCTAATAAGGGACCACAGCAATCTGAACTTGAGCTCAGGTAAATTTTGTAATTTTCTAAATCTTGCAAAGAAAATAATTCCTAACAATGGGCAAATTGTAGGTTAATTTGAATGTGCTCATCAATTTTTATGGTGTAGAATCCCCCCCCCCCATCTGATTCACTTGTTTTAGCTAATATTCTATGACAGCAGAATACATATGTGAATATCTCTTGGAAAATGTTGCAAGTTTTCTTTATGTTAACTTTATTAAAGGAACATTATAATGTTATTAAGTACAAATGTAGTAAAATCTTGTGTCTAATTTGAAGGATGCAATTGATATAGCTGAAATACTGCTAATGTTGGCATTAAGCGCCAATCAATCAAATTTATTTGTACAAACTTTAGAAACAGGAAGAAAAGCAAGCCTCTAACGAGATTTTCTATTTCTAAACAATGTACATATATTGTGATTATACTGCAACATCATTACAAAAAGGAAAAACATGTTAAATTTTCTATGGAGTATCTACATCATAGTCCACATTCTACCAGTATCTATTGTCTTTAGCTTTACATAGGACACAGGATGCTAATAGAAGTATATAGCAAATGTTTATACATACACCTTTATATAGGACACAGGATGCTAATAGAAGTATATAGTAAATGTTTATACATACACCTTTATATAGGACACAGGATGCTAATAGAAGTATATAGCAAATGTTTATACATACACCTTTATATAGGCAGGAAATGCACCGATTGTAGTGCACAGTCATACCTGTATTAAGAAGTCACCTTTGGGATAAAAAAAAAGTGGCCTTGTAAGACAGGTGACCTGTGTAAAGAGGTTAAATTCAGATGAATTTTCTATGACAATGCAAGAAAAAGGTGACCTTTTAATACAGGTGACTGCATGGGCAGGTTTGACTGTAATTAAATATATATAATATTAATTGTGTTACAGATATCTACTACAGATTATGTTAGAGGCAGGTTGTTTAGAGTGGGGATTACTAATCTCTATTGTACTCAGAGATGCCTTAGCTGTAGTGAGAACAGTCAACACAGCAAGTATGACAGACACACCTTTAGAAATTGTTGGTAGAATGAGGGAGGGGCTGTCATATCTAGAACTTTGGTCAGACACAGAATGGTGAGTTTTCTACAAATTTAGAAGGCATTTCAAAACTACTGACACCTTTATAATAGGAAACAAGAACTTTGTCATATCATATAATATCTATAAGGTGACAATTTAAGATAATTCTAGGACAAGTTAGTAACAGTAGTTTAAAAATTGTAATATCTTTTGTGAAAATATTGTGTACTTTCATATAAACATTAAGTTAATCATTTCTATGTATAATTGCTGGTTCCGAGTTTCTCCTAAAGTAATTGAAATAAAAACATAGAAATCTGATTTAGTGTGCATGACATGTTTCTGGAATAATCTTGATCACGTACACTCAAAAACATAGAAATCTGATTTAGTGTGCATGACATGTTTCTGAAATAATCTTGATCACGTACACTCAAAAACATAGAAATCTGATTTAGTGGGCTGTGTGTGCATGACATGTTTCTGAAATAATCTTGATCATGTACACTCAAAAACATAGAAATCTGATTTAGTGGGCTGTGTGTGCATGACATGTTTCTGGAATAATCTTGATCACGTACACTCAAAAACATAGAAATCTGATTTAGTGTGCATGACATGTTTCTGGAATAATCTTGATCACGTACACTCAAAAACATAGAAATCTGATTTAGTGTGCATGACATGTTTCTGGAATAATCTTGATCACGTACACTCAAAGTCAAATGATTAGAAGGTCAAATAATCTATAAGTTTTTGTTAGCAAGAAAAGCAATGAGCTTAAACAGGACAGTCAAAATCAAGTTTGATCACCTATGAAAGCAAGAGAAGATAACTTGTAATGACAATATTACAACCATACTATCTACTCCTATGACATTTATACTCATTACATTACACCAATATTTAAGGAAAATGTATAGGCCTTAATATATGATACATACAAAACGTATGAATCATTATATATATGAGATCAGTGTGAAGATACCAAAGAGCTAACCAGAAGCTGTAAATCAAAGAAGGGACAGACAATACATTGCCAAAAGAAAGGGACAAAAAGATAAACAATGATCTACAAAATACTACACAGAAAACTTAAGGTTGAAAAAATACCACACAAAAAAACATGATGAACTCAGGTGCTTAGTTCCTGCTCCACTGGTACCCATCATGTGATTTGGAAATCATGTTGAATACCAGTATATATAAATAAATACAAATAACAATAGCATAAATAAAACATGACCCCCTCAAAACAAAGGGGAGTATAGATGAACTTAACATTTTACATAAAATGCAAACTCAAAATTTATGGTTGATTATCAGTTTATCTGTGACAGTGTATTGTAATTATTGACAGTAAGATTGTACACTTATGTTTATCTGTGACAGTGTATTGTAATTATTGACAGTAAGATTGTACACTTATGTTTATCTGTGACAGTGTATTGTAATTATTGACAGTAAGATTGTACACTTATTTGTATGTATTTACAATCTACTTTTTCTGGTTTTCAGTGTTGGATACAGGCCATTTTTTCATGCCATTAGAGGACAAATTCAAGTGTTATCAAAACTTGTTGAACAAACTCCACCGACATTACAACTCAGTACTACTCCAATCGAATCTTCACCTATTAATGAGGAACAATTATCTCCCTTACCACAGGATATACGAACGCTAGACAAAGAATCACCTGAGAAAGACGTTGAAAAAACAAAGGAGGACAAACCTAGTGAATGTGCTGTGTCCTAGCCATTGTTGTTAATTGTTTTAATGTTATTTTTATGGTTTATGGACCAGTATAAAACATTGTGTATTCTTCCATGACAATTTTACATGTGATATAAAGTGAGAAAATTCCAAGTTCATAAAGTGAACGTTGTGTCGATCTTGTAATACATATAATGTTTTACACTCTAACCTTAGACTCTACTAACATGCATATAATGTTTTAACCTCTAACCTTAGAGTCTATTCCCATACTCTGTAGAAGAATGGTTTGTCAGTGTCAGCTAGCATGTCTTTATTTAGGTTTTTATTATTCAATGGTTTAATTACCACAATCTGACAATATCTCTAACCAACAAATATATGTAGTTGTATTCAGTTTTCCATGATTTTTAATAAGTAATGATTGATTGATTGGTGTTTAACACCATCTTTAGCAATATTTCAGCTATATTGTGGCATGAACAAATTTTTATTAGATAACCAGAGATATATTGGTAAAAGTTATTACACATCAGGTTGTCATGTTACATGTGTATCTATATAATAGATGTTAATTCATATTTTTGAGTACTTGTATCCCACATCAGGTGTCAATTTCAAAAATGCAAAATCTGACATGAATCCTAATTTGACTTTAAGTTTCTTTAGAGAAATACTTCCCAGTGGAATAGATTTAAAGAAATTCCTACAGATATTATGTGGGAATAAGAAATAAACATTATTATTGTATATAAATTTATTTATGATATTCTCAGTATACAAGATCATTTGGGGTATTTATAAAAACATTTTGTACTCTTCATGTTTTTATACTTCTTATCTCAATTTCAAATTTGTATTGTATGATACCAAATTATATGTCTTATATAGATTTATGTTGACATTTATGTGCTTATAAAATGTGAACCGATAATTTATTTTGTCAGGTATATTAATTCTGGTAAACCAGGTACTCAAAATTGAGAAATTTATGAGTACTTAGCTTCTTGGATTGAAAACCTTTGAAACATATTTGGTGTGTGTGTAAGCAACAAATAAATTTAATACAGTACTAAATGTGTGAGTAAACAACAAATCAATTTACCATGGTAACACAGTACTAAATGTATGAGTAAACAACAAATCAATTTACCATGGTAACACAGTACTAAATGTATGAGTAAACAACAAATCAATTTACCATGGTGCTTAGGAGATTTTAATCCAGGAGTAATATGTCAGAGTACTGTTGAGTTGGTCTTCAAACCAGTCTTTATTAATTGTATCAAAAAGATTCTATATATTTTGTTTATGTTTTATTGATTGTGTTCAGGTTCAACTTAGGGTAATAAATGTGACTCTGACATTGACTTTCATGTATTCTTCTTATTGTTTGAAAACTTTCTGAACTTGGAATTTTCACACATATTTTAAAGGCTTTCATTGGACGGCTGTATAAATTATGATGTGTATGTATCTATTTTATCGTCATTGTTAAATGCTTGAAATAAATATTTCAACCTTTTAAAGAAGGTTAATTGTATTGTCTTGTATGTGCCAAATAATGTATGGATTTGTTATGTGTATGGTAAGTTGTCTTGCCAGACAAGATCACAGTCATTGAGTACCTTATAATCTATAAAGGAATCTTAATTTTCCTACTAATAATTCAGTTAAAATGGTAGAAGCCTATGATATGTAATAAATCATACTGTTATACAATTGAAACATTATACTATGTTGGTATAATTACTTCTGTTATAGAATTTTAATGTATGTTTTCATCAAAGATGTTTTTAAACAAATGTATGAGTTGTACTTGCCATTAATCAGGTTTACTGTCGTAAAACTTTCGAGGATGATTTTTGTACTCATTCTCATAAAACAACCAATCAGAACAGCTTATCTTATATATAATGTTTTGATTGGATGATTTTGAAGTACAGTCAAACCTGTCTATAGTGGTCACCTGGGGGAGATTGACAAAATGACCACTATATACAGGTGACCTTTATGTGAAGGGTTTTGATTTTTTGACAAAATATTGCACGTTAGTTGTAAATAAACATTTTTCATTACATCTTATGTTTTTAATAATGTTTTACTTGTTATTTTGTTCCTGTCATAATTTTACTCTGGTTTACATTTATTGTTGAAGAAATTATCTCAATATGATATGACTTGAATAAAACATACAAATAAATAAATAAAGATATTTTATAAACAAAAGTACAGTAACACGAGGTTGAACTGGGAACGTTGTTTTCAAAATCATAAAGAATCTCGCATTTTCTTTAAAGAAAGTTCATTACCTGGGTATGACCAACACCCATCTCCTCGCCCACAGTCCGACAACTTTTCCCAACATTACAATGATTTATCGCTTTCACTTTGTTGTCGTATTTCAAAGCTTTCTTATTTACGGATGTTGATGATTTTGACATGATGCACTAGATACAAAATATTTTTGGTGAGTGAATTTCTATTCTCATCGTAATGAATAAAAATCCCCAATAACGCCCGGTGATAAACTGTCCTTTATGTCATTTACGATTCACAAAACAAAATGTGTTTGTTTATTTAATTAATTAAATTAGTCAATATATTTTGTAACACCTCAGGATTTTTGGTACATTTGAGAAAAATACTGATCTTCCGAAATCACTTCCGGTATTAGTTTTAAAATAAAATTGACCGTTATACATAGGGTTTTACACCGAAAATTACTTATAAATGGTGACCGCTGACCGCATTGAACAGGTGACCGCTATATCAAATTAAAATATATAGTAAAATGCAACGGGAGAGCACGAAAGTGACCATTATATAAAGGTGACCGTTATGGCAGGTTTGACTGTACAAGTACAAATATCATACTCAAAACGTTTTATCACAGTAAATACTTACCTGTTTGGCAGAATTATTTTCATTAAAGTAGAATGAATTATTTTATTCAAAATTTACTGCAATATTCCATTTCGCAAAATCCTTTCGAATATTTATTTATTATTATCATAAAACATCAAGTGGTTTTTGGAAATTTTATAACATTTCATTGTTATCAATTTGATTATGTCTAGTAAAAAATGATGGTATTATTACTGTTGCATTCCGAATATTGAAAATAAATCACAAGTAACCGAACAACACAGGAATTCACGAATGCATTGTTGTTCGGTTGCGAGTGATTTATTTTCAATATTCGGAAATGCAAGAGTAGTGATACTTTTATTACTTATCTTTTTCATAAGAGTTTAAAATATATTTTTTATTTACAGGCATAGGATTTATCTACACTTATTTACCTAGTTGATACCTTGTTTGTATCTATTTACTTGTCTGATACATGTACAGTTGATACAACCAATATATCCAATCAAATTGTATGCTTCATTGAACAAGTCACAAAGTCAAAATTTGTTTATTTATATTTTTATCTTAATTTACCTTGGTTAGCTCTTGAATAATCAGCTAGTTACAAGATTTTATATTACAATGCAAAATATAATGAGACACACCTGTTATTTACTTTTAAAGTATGCATTTCTGTAAGGCTAAAAAAAAATTGAATTTCAAGATCATGTCACTAGTATTTTTTATTTTTATTTCCATGTAAAGCACAAATTTACTGGTGTAAACAATGACATCACTAATAAAGAGCACAAAGACTGTTGTAATGATAAGTGGTTTACATGATAACAGTATTAAATATAACCATACATGTAAATCTGTGCAATATTATATTTGACCATATTCAAGGTCATCAGATTGTTTACACAATTGGACTGAAAGGTTGTGTGGTATTCATGATTCGCTTAAATGTTGCATTTGAATTTTGTGTTTTTCCATACACTTTATATAAATAGCACATTTCTAAGAGAGTGGCAGGGTATATTGTTATAACATTGTCAACTGAGGTGAAGCCAAGATTTACAATGTTTATAGAAAGGCTACCATATACTCTATCACCCTCTAAGAAATTTGTTATTTATTTTATTATACTGTATATTGAATCTTCCTCATTTGAGTCTGTAAACATTTTCGGCAGACGACAACAAATAATCAGTGTCATCAAAACGCTGATATTGATCACAATTTATGTAACTGCTTCAATGACCAAGATCAACTTGGTTCCCTAGAACACAATAAATACATGTTACTGGCAATAGAGGGCATCATTATAAGAGATTGGTTGACCAAAAAGGATTTTTTTTCTCCCATTATTATGGCGTTTTAACCCCGCTGAACCACTGGTGGAAAAATCTGTAATCCTCTAGAGGATTAAAATGTCTCGTGCCTTTCTCCTCATTAATTTCAAATTTTGAAATAAAGTTCGTGTTAAATAATGGGAGAAACAAATTCTCCTTCAGTTGCCCATGTGGGTTACGATATTTCTCCACTCTCGAGAGTTACATTTAAAATTTTAACCACTTGCCTGACGGCTTGTGGTTAAAATTTTTAATTTAACTCTCTTGAGTAGAGAAATATCGTAACCCACGGGCAACTGAAGGAGAATCTATATTTCTTTTCCAATAAAAATCATGGAAATACAAATTTACATAATGTATAATAATAAATATTGTTAATGTAATGTTTCATATTTATAAAAGAAATTATTATTAAAAAAAATACATTCTGAAGCTTTTTTAAGTGTTCTTGCATACAAGATTTAGCCTCATCTATAAAAAGTACAAATTTTATACCCTTCAGTATTAAATATATTTTGAAATATTGACAATGGGATTGTAGAATAATAAAAAAAATATGCCAAGAAAATTTGATCTTAGTATAATCTAATGATAGACAGTGAAGGGTTACCAGTAGTTATGATATAAGATTTGTATATAAAACTTTTTTTTTTAAGGTATACTGGTTTAAAAAGTAGTTCTGTATATTTGTCAATTTTTTTTTAATTCTGCTTTGATAATACCAAAACATTTGTACCTTTCCAACTTGATTCTAAAATTATACATTTTAAAGGTCTTATAAGAGTTATTTCCCTTTAATGCCAGAAAAATGGCTGTCTTTCCTGTCAAGTTCAACAAAAGTAACAAATATTTCCCCCATATTCTGCCAAGTTCAATAAAAGTATCAAATATTTCCCCCATATTCTGTACAAAGTTTTATTGTGACAACTTGTAAATTGTCTGTTTGCTATACAAATTATTCTGTGTTATTTACAAGAATCAAATATCTACAAATTATAAGAAAATTATACTCCCAATTCTTTGTTGTGTCTGTTGCTCTTGCATGGATCAAGTACCATTTTATCCTGCAATGACAGCATTTACCGACCAATATAGCCTGCCCAATATTTTTTTTTATATTGGTCAGTTATAAATAGAATAAAATTTGATATTGGCAAACTCATTGGGGCACATCGGGG
>MJUT01053106.1:75850-94702 GCA_002080005.1 Gigantidas platifrons | reverse complement strand
TAGTGGAGTAGGAACTGCTGGTCCCACTGGAGGACCTGAATTCGTACACAGTTTTATACGACAGGGACAATTAGTGGAGTAGGAACTGCTGATTCCACTGGAGGACCTGAATTCATACACAGCTTTATACGACAGGGACAATTAGTGGAGTAGGAACTACTGGTCCCACTGGAGGATCTGAATTCATACACAGCTTTATATGACATGGGCAATTAGTGGAGTAGGAACTGCTGGTCCCACTGGAGGACCTGAATTCATACACAATTTTATACGACAGGGTCAATTAGTGGAGTAGGACCTGCTGGTCCCACTGGAGGACCTGAATTCGTACACAGCTTTATATGACAGGGACAATTAGTGGAGTAGGAACTGCTGGTCCCACTGGAGGACCTGAATTCATACACAGTTTTATACGACAGGGACAATTAGTGGAGTAGGAACTGCTGGTCCCACTGGAGGGCATGAATTCCTACACAGTTTTATACGACAGCGACATTTAGTGGAGTAGGAACTGCTGGTCCCGCTGGAGGGCATGAATTCCTACACAGTTTTATACGACAGGGACAATTAGTGGAGTAGGAACTGCTGGTCCCACTGGAGGACCTGAATTCCTACACAGTTTTATACGACAGGGACAATTAGTGGAGTAGGAACTGTTGGTCCCACTGGAGGGCATGAATTCCTACACAGTTTTATATGACAGGGACAATTAGTGAGTAGGAACTGCTGGTCCCAGCTTTAGTGTGTTTAATCATTGTTTTGTCCAATTATACGTCTTCAATGTTCAGTTCAGTGTTGTGATATTAGCTACGATTTCTACATACAAACGAAGTTTCAGTTCTTCTTTACACCAATTAGTTTTATAGAGGTTCATATGTTATTTATGTTAATTGTATTTATTTGTGCATACTGGTGTACAATACAATTTAAATACCAGATGCTGTTTGAGAAGATTAACTGGAGTAACAAGATGGATGCCACTAGTTGATCAGGAACTGTTTACCCTCCACCGGGTATTATCTTTTGAATCATCTTTCTCTATCTTTGAAAGTTTTGTTATCTGTGTAGTGTTTTCAAGACCATTGTCTTTTTGTCCTCTTTTTATGGGTTATTGTTTTGTTTGTCCTTCAATTACTCCTTTGGCATCTTCAATAACTCCAAAACGAAAAACCTTTCCTCTCTGGTGATGTACTATTGGTAAGGGAAAAAAAAGTCATGAATGGAATCAGTTTATAATCGGTAACAGTAAATCAATCAACTATCGATTACAAGTTTATTAAAACTGAATTATCAAAATGTTACAACATTAACTTTCATCAGCCATTTATTTATATGCTATAATCAGTGAATGTAGTAAACAAGAGGAGTTTTCTTTTAAATCTCACTAAAATGGGCCCAAGACTACACTAAATTCTTGATTGAGGGATTTTTCCTGTTTTCCCCCAAGGAAGATATAACGGTTTTAGTTCCGTCTATAGCAAAATTTTGCACATTCTACTCCTACATTTTAAATAGGATTTCATCGATATTGATATGCTTGATAATCACCATATAAACAT
Organism: Gigantidas platifrons; assembly: GCA_002080005.1. Lineage (NCBI taxonomy): Eukaryota > Metazoa > Mollusca > Bivalvia > Mytilida > Modiolidae > Gigantidas > Gigantidas platifrons. Next base: position 93,143 of record MJUT01053106.1, on the reverse strand, counting down.
TTGCAAATTTTTACATCAATTTGATCTGTCATTTTTGGAAGGAGTTATTGATCAAAATGTTTGCTGGTGAAGGTTGACGGAGCCTACTCATCTCTCCCCTGTGTAGTAGGTAGACGTGAGTCCTCTCGATGGACCATAGTGGATAACATGCGTGGATAGCGCCACATTCCCCGCACGCTCTCCTCTCGATGGACCATAGTGGATAACATGCGTGGAGAGCGCCACATTCCCCGCACGCTATCCTCTCGATGGACCATAGTGGATAACATGCGTGGAGAGCGCCACATTCCCCGCACGCTATCCTCTTGATGGACCATAGTGGATAACATGCGTGGAGAGCGCCACATTCCCCGCACGCTAAAGACCTCTTGTGTAGATTCTGATAAAAAGAAGGCGCAGTGTAGTCACTACAAAAGATTACATTTTTCGTCCCAACCAAGCTCTCCATTCTGTATCAGTGGCTGTCAAACGTCCTTGACCCATCCCTTCCCTCATTTCTAGATAGTTTTTATATACATTATATTTTTGAACTTTGTCTTGTCCTGAAATATTGCTTGTTGGACGTTAAGCAATAATCAATCAACATGTTTGTACGTGCAAGTTTTACATTTCAAATGAGAATTCCTCAGGAATTTGCATGCTTGATTATTACCATATGGATATTTGCATATACAATTACGGAAGTTTGATCGAACCATTTGTGAAGGAGTTATATTGCCCTTTGGGACTTGAAATATTTCACTAAGAAATTTGTACAAAAATATCTTACATTTTAAATGGGAAATAAAAGTATATTTCTCAACATGAAAGAGGAAAGAATATTAGAGGGAGAGGGAAAATCTGTTTGTGTTAAAATATACAGTCCGACAAAAGTTAAGCACCACCTGACTTGTTTCAATAATATCTTTTCTAATAATGAACTTATTTCAAATCGGTTTGCTGTTTTCGTTACCTGTACACACATACTTACTTACCTGTGAAACAGGTTATTGATCGATTTTTATTTATTTGTATATGGCAGGCACGTAGGAATAATATTTTATTTTAGGGGGCCCAAAAAATTTGATAACCTAAATCAGCTTCAAAATTTTTAAATCAAGTATGGGTTCATGACCGCTGTGGCAGAATATTCTCACTCTTCCGGAAATCTCCTGGTTTATGATAGATTTGGCGCTGTCCATTTTATAGTTCTAGTTATTTCTTCAACTGCACTTATTAAAATGGTTTATGAGTGAACCCTTTTTGTCACTATGCCGCAATACTTGTGATATATAAAACATCATTGTAAGTAAACAAATGTAGTACATTCCTAAATATTTCATTTGACTGGAAAGGTGACTAGAGATGATTTCTTATACGGTTCCATCAATAGCATCATGCATGCTTGCTGTTCCAATACTTTATTTAACACTGAAACGAAAACCCCACAATGACAAAACAAAAAGCTCCAATCAAACACCACTCACCAAATCCAAACCAACAATCTCCAAAACATAAAATATAGACAACAAACAGACATTTATCACGATAGGAATTCGGGATAGCCGGACTTGGTACCGGCACCCGATTCGGTTTTCAGGGGCTCCGTCTACAGAGCTGTCCAGGCGCGTCCAAATGTGGTGGATAGGGGAATGCCCTGTCGTTGCGGGGTAGTCAGGTCATAATACGGAAAGCCTTTCCGTGAACCATTGTAGACAAACTGTGTGGAGGAACGCCACACTCCATGCAGTATAAAGATCCCTTCTTATATATTCGATAAGAATAGGCATTCTGGGGCCGTATAGAAGGCTAAATTTCCAACCCTACCCATCTCTCCCATTTTCCAGTGGCAGTCAAAACTCGTTACCCCGGTTATCCCACCCACTCACCGTTGTCTTTTTTTTCGTCCTGTATTAATTGGGATATTGTCTCACGTTACTCTATATTGCTTTATTTTTCATTAACAGTCCATCTCATATTTGAGTGGAACAGTGACCGAGTTGGAAAAAACAATGCTAAATAGCAATGATCTAAATTTTTCATCACTAACTCTATGACATATTTTATGTTCTGTTCATATAATATACTTGACAAGTATTTCTGATTATGATTACACTTGACATTCGTCTTCAAATTTGCCAAATGTAAATAACCGACGTTCATTTCCTCTCACAAATTCATTGGCAACTTCATATGATTTGATGAAGTCGGTTCTGTCTTTGTGAACGTGTAAGATCATCAGGTTGTTCATTCGTTTCTGTGTCATTGTTGATCGTAAGTAAGTCTTTACTCTCTTCATTGCACTAAATGATCTTTCACTTACGGCATTTGTTGCAGGCATTACCAAAATTAGCTTAAGGATGACAGCAATTTCACTGTAAAGAGACGGACCATTTTTGAGAATGAAGTCTTGGATTGATTTTAGCGATGGTTTAGGTAACAAATCTTTTGGAAAATTTGTTCTTAAGGTGATAAGCTGAGTTGCAAGATCATGTGAATTAATATCTGAACAATAGAAGTTACAAATAAAGGATAATTCCGCTTCATAACTTTCACCCGAGGTTACTTTGAGTAGTAGGTTTTCCAAGTTCATGTATGTCTGATAACCATTTTGATTAAACCGTTTCTGTATGCAATTGATCAACAAGTCAAGGGCTTCAAAATACATTTGCCTATAATGGTCCTCGGCCGTTTTTGCAGAATGTGGGTCTCCACCTTCGTCAAGTCTCTTCGGAATTCGTCTCACTCGAGGTAAGGTTGGTTCATTGACTTTCAGTTATTTCCCTTTGGAAGTTACCTTTTGCCAGAATAGTGAACAGGCTTCATCATTTCTGATACTTTCCAGTGTCTTGACGGTCATTGCGGCAATACTCTGTCCTTTGGCAGCAGAAATAGTGTCACTTGGAAGTGCCCGACTTAAATTATCACTATGCCTCAAAAGACATTCTCCAAGCAAAGCACCATAGAGAAAGTTGAAGTTCATCATATAACTAACAATACCTCGTATACGTGATTTCATTTCGGTATCTTTTACATAATCCATGGATTCATCCCAAACATCAAGAAGAATGGTAAAATTTTCCACTATACTACAAAGGGCATCTGCTCTGACAGTCCACCTAGTAGGACACAGCACCCTTATTCCGGGAGATGTTGAACATTCCAGAGAACTGTCTTTCAATGACTTGAATATGGCTTCTCTTCTTGGTGAGCCTTTGATGAGTTTAGTGATTTCGTGTGCATTTTCAAGTGCCTCCTTTATGATTTTACAGCCTTTTATTGCATCAGAACATGCTAAGTTTAAGGCGTGACCATAACAATGAGTATATAAAGCTCTTGGTTCGATGGATGAAATTTGGGTGGCAACGCCAGATTTTGTTCCTGCCATTGCTGCAGCCATATCGTAACACTGACCTCTGCATTTATCAAATGGTAGATTCAGTCTCCTAAGTACATCCTGAATTGAGCTAAAGATAGTAACAGCTTCAAGATTTTTTAATTCATATAATCCTAAAAATTCCTCACTAACGATAAAATCATTATCGACCCATCGCAAGCAAATAACCAGTTGTTCAGTGTTAGATGCATCAGCGGTCTCATCTGCCATGATTGTATAAAATGAACTTTTCTGAAAATGAGTAATGATATTACGCAATACTTTGTTTGCCATCGTTTCTATCAGCTCATTTTGTATCTCCGGTGATGTGTACTTATTTGTCTTTTTCCCTTTCCACTTCATTAGCAACTGATCGTCTTCGGCTCTCATCTGCAGTAACTGCATGAAGTTTGAGTCACTGCCATCCCCATCTCCTCTAAAAGCTAACCCCTGTCGTGATAAAAAACGGACATTTGATAGGATTTTAAGAAAGCATTTCCTGTTTAGCGCTTTTTCGTCTGAATGTTGTGAAGATAGAGATTCTCCAATGTCTTTTGTAGTAGTTGGTAATTCGATTGTTCTCTCGATTGCTTCCCTGTGACACTTGCTATTTTCATGACTCTGAAATTTCTGTGTAGCTTTCTTCCAGTTTATGAATCCTGTTGATATTAAAGCTTTATCTACAAAGGCTTTGGACAGTTTATTTTCATTGAATGCCTGAATACAAACAAAGCAAAACGCACTGTCATTCTCCTCATCGTAATGCAGCCAAGTCCACTTTTGAAACCAGCTAGGTTGAAATGACCTTTTATGTTTATCAAACTGTCTGACGGGAAATCTTTTTACTGGTTGGTGGGGTTTATCTCCAATCACAGGTGTATCAAATTCTTTTGAGAAATTACAGTCAGTTCCAATGTTTCCTGTTTGGGTACAATGCAGATGTTGACTATTGTCATTTTCATTATTCTCTCCTGATTCTGACTCTGTATGGAAATGATGCGGTGATAATGATGAATGAAGATTAGTCTCGTTTGATGGGTCACTCTTGGAAGATGGAGGGGTGGGACTGCCCATGCAAGTTGTTGAGCTTGACATAGGAGGTGTGCAAGTTCCAGTTGCTTTGGAGCGGCTTCCATTGTCCAGCAATGTTTCAGTATTTGAATACTTGTTTTTATTTCCTGCACGGAAAAATGAATCCATCGTTGACTGAGTCTTGGATTTTTTGTGCCTAACTTGAGTCTTCCCAGTAAATGACTCTTTATTTGCATCTTTCCTTTTTTCTCCTCTCGAAACTAGTAAAGGCACAAAATGATTTGGTTGGAAGATTGCTCCTTCAGTGTTATCCAACTGTCCATCTCTTGTCCATAAAATGTGCATATATTTCGTATTCTCTTCATAACCTTCATTACAATATATTGGTCCATTAAGTATTGGTCTCAAAACATAGTTAACATCAGGATAGACAGACATTATTCGACAATAGCGACGCAAAACCTGTGTTGTGGAACACATATGCAGCAGTCCACACCATGAATTGTCAACACATGCATTTATTGCCTCAATTTTAATTGCTTCTGATAAGTTTTGATGTGTGTAGTAATGTGTTAATCCATTCTCTGTCAGCAACAGGTCAGTATAGTTTACTTCAGATGTAGGGTATCGTGAAAATAAATCTGTCATTTTTTGGCTTGAGAGACAGTAATCCATTGGCCGAAGATAAAGTTCAATGGCAATGAGCGTCCGAAGACAACCAGAAAGGGATTCAGTACCACAAAGAAATAAGGATATGGAATTAAACAAACAATTACCATTTCCTGTTGCTTCAACAGTTGGGTTGTAAAAATTGTACGTTTTCAGGTATAAGAATGGTTGATAATTGATCTTCTCTTAAAGTAGAATCAAACTTGTCCATCCTTATATTCTGGTGCAGAAATACCTCCTGATCGTTTTGTATTTTTTGTATTCTATGAATGTCATTTTGTATCATAAGTTCACGAAGATTATCCATTCTGATCTATCAACAACCAGTAGCTCTCTGAGACACTTTGCCACGACAACAAATTCTGTGTGTCAGATAAAACAAAACCCGCCTTAATAAAAATCCATAACTTTATACATTTTGAATTCAATAGATTATCTTTGCACATTTTCCTGTGTGTCAGATAAAACAAAACCCGCCTTAATAAAAATCCATAACTTTATACATTTTCAATAGATTATCTTTGCACATTTTCACCATTACCATTCATGAAATGTATCTATGATTGTTAGTTTGTTTAGTCAGTGTCCAACATCCAGTGAGCAACATTTCAGTTATATCAGGACAGAAAAAAAACAGTGTGGGTGGGATAACCGGGGCAACGAGTCTTGGACTGCCACTAAAGGGGAGAGATGGGTCGGGACTGGAAATCTAGCCTTCCATACGGCCCACTCTTATCGAATATACAGAAGGGATCTTTAGCCTATATGAAAATGTTACATGTCTATGAAAATCCATCTTCTATGACCGTTCTGTGCACACTTTCGACTGGTACCTATATTTTCTCCGGAACTATGCAACATACCAGTCATAATCAGGTTCGATTACAAGAAATCTGAAACAGGGTTTACGATACTGAAGTATATATATATATTTTTTTTTCCCTCTCTTTATGTTTATATTATTAATTAAGATTTTAAGGCTCTGAACCCGACAAGAAATATTGTATATTTATATTTATATATATATATGTATAATTGTCTCCAATGACAATAATCAATGTATGCAATTTGTTTGCCCCTATTGTGGGCCCGTTGATTGGAATAATAAATATTCTTATTCTATTCTTATTCTTATTACTAGAATCTGTAATTTAAATTAATTATGATCTAGCTTTCGATAACCCGTTAATATCAGAAACATATAAAATAATATGTCTCTGGTCATATATTGTACTGATATAACATGTAAATTGCATTTTTTAGGTAATCATTGAATTCATTAATTTATCTGAAAGCAAATATTCAGATGAATTATTTAAAGTAACTTTTACATTAAAATGTGAAATTTACTATTAAAATTATTCCATTAAAAAAAATCGATTCAAAACATTAAGCATTCTTGCAGCGAAAAGTGAAGATTTAGAAAATTATATTCCTATGCTCGAGGCTACAAAAGACGAAAATAATCGTTTAGGAGTTGAAAAGGATAGCCGAAAGCGGGATGCATAATGTTTTTTTTTTGTTTGTTAATAAAGGTTTTGTTCCTGTGAAAAAAAATGTAGTTTTTGTTTAACAGGATAGACAAAATCGTATAATGCTACATTTTTGTTGTCATGTTTACTGGTCGAATTATATTATTTAAAAAAAAAGTGTGTGAATTATTTACCTGTACAATAATACAGGAAATAAACGCACCGGGGATTCTGCCATTTTTATGGCTATGTGTATAATTAATTAGGATGTATTGTACTTCCCTGTGCGGACCTTGACTTCTCGAAACAATTTACATAATTGCAAGAAAAAATATCTGTAATCCAGAAAAAGAGCCGGCCACTTCCCCTTAGTTTGTTTCACTAGGAGGGCCAATTTCAAACATATTGACTACGTGGTTTTAAATGATGAATTTAAGAAGTAAAAATAATGTTCGACATTTTTGTGTACAATTGTCATATATTATGGTCACTAAAATGGAGAAAAACTACCATGAAAACCCAACAAAATCGTAGTTTGTACATTTTCCAAGGATTTCAGGCACTTGGAACAGGGAATCCCCTATGAAGCACCTCCACATCCAACATGAAGTATGGTTTTTTATAATCGTCTATATGTCTTTTAACCCTCCACAAAAATTGAGTTTGGTTGTCAAGGTCCTAGATATAGAAAAATCAACTTTTTAGAAAAAAAACGCACAGGGCACTTACCTATGAGCTATATGTATATATAATTTCGCCACGATTAGTATGAGTTTAGTAGTTCAATCAGTATGGTCCATGCCCAAAATGTCTACTGTTTTTTTCCCCAAAATGTCTACTGCAGAATATTAGGTTTTTCCCAAAATGACTAAAAAGATTTTAATTTTTTTTATATGTTGCAATGATTATTCTATTACACATATTTAATTTTTATGACATTTTTCATAATTTTTTTTTATAAAATTAGATGTTTATACAATAAATTAAAGCCTTATAACTATTTGACAACTGCAATGTTTACACAACATTTAGACATGCAGGTGGACATTTATAATTAATCAAGCCTCATTAAAGATATTTTTTTGGTTAAAGTGAATAAAAATAATCATGATAATTGTTTATGTAAAATGTCTAATTATTATTTCAAAAAGTCGATTTTTTTAATGGAATAATTTTAATGTAAAAGTTACTTTAAATGATTCATCTGAATATTTGTTTTCAGATAAATTAATGAATTCAATGATTACCTAAAAAATGCATTTTACATGTTATATCAGTACAATATATGACCAGAGACATATTATTTTATATGTTTCTGATATTAACGGGTTATCGAAAGCTAGATCATAACAAGGATTTATATAGTAGGAAGGATATGAAACTTCGGGAGATTTAACATAGATTGTATGTAAGTATGTTGAGTGGCGAGATTACCCATAGTGCAATTCGTTGACGATGCGCGTGCCTTGATTAATCGGGTGGAAATTTTCATCGCTTCAACATTTTAAACCAGTATTTGTAAGTAAATAAAACCATAATTACAGGTATAAAGTGAAAATATTTGTTCTAAATACCAATCATTGATAAAGTATCGACTTTTTGTAGATGCATCACCCATATTTCATCAATAATTGACATTAATCGATTTTCCCTTTTGATCTTCATAATCCCGCCTATTATGGGCGGTCAAGACTCGAATTTAAATTTCAAAATCCTCTCTTCTCTCATCATACCGAATATTGAAGCGTAACCGTCATTTTTGTGATAATAAAAATATTTTTCAATGAATAGAAGGAGTTTTATTGAAAACAGTGCTCCCGATTTGTATTTATTAAGGATTGTTTACATCATTTGTCAAAATGGCGGCGTTCTGGGCGGAAATGGGGGGGGGTGGCCTATTTAAAAATCAATAAACTCCCTTGTTTGCATGAAATCGACATATCAAAGGGTACAAATGTGTATTCGATATACAAAAAAATGTATAGAACAAAACTTGGCGTTATTGGTTTCTTTGTTTTATCATTTTTAATATGTTTTTAGAGGTATGAAACTCTACTGTACTATTTTTTAGTTTGTACGTGTATGAGGGGCGATACAGAATTAAAAAAAAAACTTTCCTATTGAACCTATATCGGCAAATCCAAGGATTGTTTTGTGTAGTGTAGTATATAGACGATGTATAACACAAACTTTGGTGTAATTGGTTGATTTTCCTACGTATTCTCAAGGCATTTAAAAATGAATGAATTAAGTTTTGCTCTGTACATAGCATAAAACCTAATCTCGGACTACATAAAACCTCGCCACGCGAGATAAAGCGAGAAAATACGAGATGCATATCCTTCCTACTATATAAATCCTTGATCATAATTAATTTAAATTACAGATTCTAGTAATCGAACCTGATTATGACTGGTATGTTGCATAGTTCCGGAGAAAATATAGGTACCAGTCGAAAAGTAATTACAGAGTTATCGAACCTAATTATGACCGTAATAGTTGCATATGACTTTTCAACATTTGTGTTTGCGAACGAAAGCTGATTTTTTGTGTGTATAGTTTTAAGTTTCATTTTCTATTGGTTTGGTATGGTGCGACGACCCATAAAACGTCCACAGTTGACATTACGTCATCGCCATACTCGATTTGACTGGTCGCATGATCATTTGGGGTGGACTATTCGCACATGGAGACGGGTCCACTGGTCTGATGAAAGTCGTTTTTTTGTTACTCCCTACCGACGGTCGTGCAAAAATTAACCAACACAATCCAAAATGTAAAAATATTGACGAATTAAGAACTGCTATCTCACAGGAGTGGCAACAGTTCCCCCAAGAACGGCTTAGGCGTCTTGTGCGAAGTATTACGAGGCGTGTTACAGAACTTCACAATAAACGCGATGGATATACTCGTTATTGATTTTTATGCCTTACACATACGCACAATAGATGCATTTAAAAGTTCTTAAAATCTGAAGACTCTGCATTTGAATGCAATGTTAAAAACTTCCATCAAAGACAAACTGGTTTTACGTTTTTCCAGCGCCTGTTTTGAACCCCATTTTTGCCACGTCATAGTCACGTCTTTCAGGATACTAAATACTTCGTAGATTGGTAATTTTAGAGCCCTTGGTGTAGTCTTTTAAGAAGTGTAAGAAAAATTGTGATATCTATTTTATTGTTTTAACAGTATTGATGTAAAAATATATATCGATAAAAATATAGGGTGGTGCATAACTTTTGTCGGAGTGTATAATATTAGTATATAGTGAACAATTCCCCGTTACAATTACCACAGAAGCCATTCTATAAAACACCATTTTATTGACTTATTGTTCCCGTCAGTTTTCTTTGAGGGGGCCACAGTGGCCATGATCGCATGGCAGTTGAAATACAACTATCTATGCAGTCCGTGCATATTACCACTAACGTTTTGAGTTCGAATCCCTCTTAGGAGGAGGGGCGCGGGTGGCTCAACGAGTTAGGTCGTTGGATCTAACAACTCATACAAGCCTATCACCAATACGGCGTGGGTTCTCGCCCGTCTTTGTAAATTACAAAAAAGGGTGCACTCGACTCGTAGCCGCAAGTGTTAAAGTTTACCAGTTGCTTGTCCATGGTCGGTGGTTCTCTCCGGGTACTGCGGCTTCCTCCACCACTAAAACTGGTTTCCATGATATAGCTGAAATATTGTTGAAAGTGGCGTTAAACACCAAAAATAAAAAATCAATCATCCTCTTATGCGGGGTGTACTTGATACAACATTATGTGATAAACTGTCAGTGTCGACAGGTCTGTGGTTTTCTCGGGGCACTTTGGTTTCCTCCACCAATAAAACTGACCACCATGATATAACTGAAATATTGTTGAAAGTGGCGTTAAATACCAAAATCCTAACCCCCTTGTTTTTAAGGTCACTAAATAAAAACAGCTAGGTTTGCTGATTTTCCTCTAAAACGTCATAGAAATGGGCGACTGGTCAGTAACACATGCAGTTTGGTAACTTATGAAGTCTCCTGGTATCATTTCCAACAAAAACAATGGCTGGCTGGAGTTGGTCCAACTGTTTCATAAAAAAGAATGGCCAACATACATGTAGATACAGATACCTTGTGCTAGGAAGGGACAGATCTTATTTTGTACCCAAAAAAAAAAAAAACTAAAAAACACTCTGATTCTACCAAAAAGTTCTCTGAAACTGATATCATCAACAGGCTCAACATTTTTGATTGACAACATATTTGTTATGTTTGGTGGACGTGTTTTTCAACAGACAGTCGGCATACCTATGGGTACAAACCGTGCTCCGCTTCTCGCCGACTTGTTCCGTTATTCGTACGAGGCAGACTTCACACAGGGGCTTCTCAAGAAAAATGAAATGAAGCTAGTCTGATCTTCTAATTTCACGTTCCGCTATATAGATGATGTCCTTTCACTAAACAATTTTAGGTTTGGTGATTTTGCTGATCGCATCTATCCCATTGAGCTTGAAATAAAGGTTACCACAGGTACAGATATATCAGCTTCATACCTTGACCTACATCTCGAAATTGACAGTGAGGGGCGGTTAAGAACGAAACTTTACGAGAAAAGAAATGATTTCAATTTCCATATTGTGAATTTTCCATTCATATGTGGCAACATTCCAGCAGCACCTGCATATGGAGTATATATCTCTCAGTTGACACGATATTCCAGAAGTTGTGGTTCCTATCAGGATTTCCATGGTAGAGGGTTGCTGCTAACAAGGTTAGTTAAGTTGAAGTCATCACTTCGAAAGTTTTACGGTCGCCACCATGACTTGGTTGATCGTTATGGAATATCTGTGTCACAAAATGTCACTATCGGAGCAGGAATTGCTTACCATTCCGGAGCACCTGATTTCTCTCCTGGTTTTTAGTGGGGTTCGTGTTAAGCAATCTTTGGTTTTATGTGTATGTTTTGTGTATCGTTGTTTGTCCATTTGTACTTTTTCTTTTGGCTATTGTGTTGTCTGTTCTTCGATATAGGGATTCTGATTACCCCTTTAGTATCTCAACCCCTTTGGTATCTCAAACTCTTGTTCGTAGAAAGACATATAAAAAAACTAAGACATATGCCGAATTTTGGATAATAAATGCCAAGCAAATTTGCTGATTGTCTTGAAATATGGGTTTTACAAATAAAATAATTTATATGACAAGTCATGGGTTTTCATGTGGACAGCTTTCTTTCTTTCTTTCTGCAGGTATTTTCCGGCATTCTATATCGGCGCACTCCTACAATGTAGGATGGCTAATGCACTATATACATTGGTGTACACCCGCACTCACAAAAAACTTGCACTAATAATATATGTGACTTGTTCATACGTGTATATACATTGTTCAGTGACAATTTGTGCTTTACATAATTATGTACAGTGCTGGCTTGTTTATATACATCCACGCGTAATATATAAAGAAAAAAATGAGGTTCACAGTTAAATTCGTAGAATCATCAAGCGTAAAACAGTCTATAGCAAAGCACTAAAAACTAGCGTAGGATTATATACGCAAAGCACTTTAAAAGAGGTTCACAGTTGAATTCGTAAAATCATCAAGAGTAAAACAGTCTATAGCAAAGCACTAAAAATTAGCCTAGGATTATATACGCAAAGCACTGGTTAAAATAATCGCACAGATTATATAAGATATGGTATATACATGTACTAAAATAGTACACACTGCGACATCATTATAAAAAGCGGTAGGTAAGCGTTATTAAAGCACTGGTGGTTAAATCTTTATTACTCTAGCAGGTAAAACAGTTTATCAAGCACATACATGTAGGATAATAGGTAAAAGCGTTATCACGGATAATAAACGAGTACAAGCAGTCCATGCATAATATGACGAAGTATCAATTAGTAGGTTTACTGAGTACTCTAAGACACAGGCACCCCTTTTTGAAATTTGAGTTCAACTTGTGTTATATTTTATCCTTAATAACTTATAGTCTGTCCAAATGTGTTTCTTATTCTTCAAATGTCACTAAAAATACGTCAATCATAAGTAAAAAAAAAAGTCAAAATTGTGGCGGGAAGCAACTAAAACCTAAATTATCTCCCCTTAGTTTCGATCACACCCGTGAATATTGTATCAATTTTATATTTACTTCCTAGTTAAATTTCGCCCACAATTTCAAACTTCCTGATTTGTTTAATTCATTGTCTTCTTACTGAAAAGGAAATTTCACACTGTGTAAATGTTGATCTGGTTGGAAAAAAAAACGGTAAGAAGTTAATTCATCCTCTAGTGTACTGTCATGTCTATAATAAAAAAAAACAACACTTTTTTTTTATATCCTGACCTGAGCCTGAGGGTATTTCCCGGTTCCACAAAAAACGAAACAAAATTTGAAAGTTATCTTCAGTGCTCCACTTCACCACGTTCAATTATAGTGATAATTTTACATTGCGATCATATGTTAGTGATAGAATAAAACAAAAACGATCATATGTTAGTGATAGAATAAAACAAAAACGATCATATGTTAGTGATAGAATAAAACAAAAACGCACACTGATATTATACAGCAAGAGGTGAGATAGGGTAAAGTGACCTAATTCCGGACACACGCTTCTCGTTTCCTGTCGTAGAGTTATGTAGCATCAGTATATTTGTCAAGGGACAGAATACAGTATCTATTGGTCCTTGAACTATCATTTTGATGCAGAAATACCAAAAAATTTATAATTGCAATAATCCAGTTTTGACTATATTATATCACAGAAGTTAATTTGACCAAATAGTGGACACAATGACCAAACCTGTCCAAAGGCATTTTTCTTTCAACCAAATACCGGTCAATTCAAAATAGACTTCTTGTTATTACCTATTGGCAACAACATTAAGTTGCATCATAATTTCTATGTTTTATATATTAATATGAAGAAAAAAATCGAAACATGAGAGAAAAGGGAAATTCGAATTATCCATAATTCCCATACAAAATAGCTGTCCGTTAATTTGGTCACAAAGGACATTTTTTATTTTGACGTTTCTTCTAGAATATTATAATTTTTTCTAGCTATTTTAAAAGGTAAAACAATAGAATTATTTCCAATACAAGTTATTTGGAACCTCATTCCCGTATCTTTCGGGATTTAGCGATATCATGAATGGAAACTCAGTCTAAATTTAGAAAATAGGAAAAACCTACTCACCTTCCCCAGGTCAAACTTCCCACTTTTTGACGTTAGCGGGCTAACGTCATTCAGAATAAAAGAAAGAATACACAATGCAAATTCTTTATTTAAGATGCAAAAAACACGTTTTTGCAATAAAAATACCGGTTTTATAGGTTTTATCGCGTTTTTATGCAACCCGAAATTGTCCGACATTTGGTCACTTTACCCAATATATATGTCTATCATTAGTCCATGAGGGGAAAATGAGAGACAACTTGTTGAAAAAATTTCATGGGTCCAAGTTCAAGCAATTCTATTATGTACATGTACTTCAATAATGTACTGGCAATGCATCTGTCCTCTCTTTCATCCACTTGAACATGCTTTGAAAAATGGGGGGTGCAAATCCCCATTTATGCCTGGCAATGCATTGCACCCTCCCCTTCATCCACACACTCAGGGCTTTCAATAGAAGCCAGTAGCCGGCGATTTTCGCCGTTTATTTAGAGGAAGACCGCCGGCTATTTTGTTGGGGGGAAAAAATGAAATTTTATTTCAATCATGTCAATTGTTGTCGTGTTCCGATAATAAATCTATATTTACGGCGCTTTTTTATATATTTCTTTTTCTTCCTGGAATAACAGTTACTGTTTAATACACGTTTTTTCATTGGTCGAGAGATTAGTTCAGGACTAGTACTGTATCCCAGAGATTCCCAAACAAATTCGGTAAAAATAAATTCGGTCCGGAAAACATTGGTTTCCACCGGACCGACTATCCGGTATAAAATACAGGGTTTGTTGTATAATAGAGCCATGTTTGATCTCCAATTTGTCCATAATTTATTTTGATTAAAACTAAAGTGAAATGCCAGAGCAGATCAAAACTCTTTTCTTGTATCATTTCTCCATGTTTTGATGAAGTTCAAGGACATTGACAAAATTAAAGTCGCAATCTCAGAAACGCTTTAATTAACGAAAATATCAATATTTGAAATTATAAGTACAATGCCTTCCCGGGAAAGACGTTTGAAAGAAAATGCAAAGGAAAACAAAAGTTTGACATCGTATTTTTCAACTTCATAAGTTGATATAAAAATTGTGTTATTTCCCTTTGTTATATATATATACTTGAAACAAACCAAAATTAACAAAATCTAAATATGCCATTTACAATATTTTATTATCAAACACAATAAAACCACTTAAGTTTAATCTGAAATAAAAACCTGTCTACTTAAACTGAAACAAAGACAATATTTAGCAACAACCAGTTCTATACATTACCTGTAGTAATAACACACATGCGTAAATAGACATCCATCAGGTTTGAACCACTAAGTATAAGAAAATAAAAAATATAGTTCGTAATAAATGTTTTCAAAAACTAAGGTTTATGGAAAAACAATTAGGCAATCTGGCGCAATATCCATTTGGATAGCCGCCATCAAAAACCAAATAGTCAGTCAGTCACTAAGTATACAACTTGTACTTATATTAGAGTTGCACTATATGCACCTTAGTTACACCCACAATATTGAATAATTAAAAATTTCGGATAAAGGGTAAAAATAAACCAGTATGGCTGTATCCAATATTCTATACAGATATTTTGAAAATTTTTAGTTTACCAGTGTTGTGGACAAAACTGGTATAAATTGATCCATAATTTCCATAAGATCAGTTATATCAAATTTTTTTCAAATGAACCACAGATGAACAGCTATATCATGGTACTTTATATACAGCAACTCATGAAATATTTTAAGTAAAAATGTCGGCGCATTTCTCCACCTACTTTTTGGAAATAGCCTGCTACCTCAAAACTTATTGAAAGCCCTGCACACTGACTTTGAAAAATGGGGGGGGGGGGTTGCAAACCCCAATTTCCCCCTACCTACACAAAGTGTAAATGAATGTTGTTCATTGGATGGTCACTTTACAAAGTTTGTAATTTTTATTAGGATTGATTCAAAGATGGCCACCACCACATTTGACCCAACACTGCCTTAGGAGATATTAAAGGGATATTTTTGTTATAGAAACTACAAACTTGATTGATCCCAAACGGTAAATGAATGATCGTTGGAGGGTCCCTTACACAGTTTTTATTTTTTAAGTTGATTTGAAATTTAAGATGGCCACCAGAACAGGACAAAGGTTAGCATATTAAAAAACGTTGGGTAAAATAAAAAAAAAATATCTCAGAAATTGCAAACATGATTAAACCTAAACTGTACATAACAGGAATTATAATTGGATGGTCCGTTACAAAGATGTTAATGTTTATTTGGATCGGAAATCCAAGATGGCCACCACAATAGAACAATGCTTAACATACAAAACGTAAGTACTTATGGAGAAATTTTTCATACATCTATTTATCTAGAATCACTGAACCAAATAGAAAGAAATTTTTGCTAGAATTTTCCTAAATGCATCCTACAAAAACCAAATTAATTGTGCCAATTGGAAATCTAATATGGCCACCACTGCAAGGATTTAACTTAAAATGAATGCAACCTTGTTCTCACAAACAACAGAATGGCTCGAGCTTACATGTTGTATATCAGATTCAGCTGTATTAGTTTGGTTGTGGTCAGCCCTTAACACTTGGAAGTGAATATAGGGGCTCAAACTTACATGTTGTATATCAGCTGTATTAGGCTTGTTGTGGTCAGAAGTCAAGTGGTTTTAAATCTTTAAGTCACCCATACCCTTCAAAATATCTTTTCTTTTATATATTTTTTCTAAAGCATATTACAATACTTATTACATTGCAACAAAAAAGATTGAATATGAATTCAGTAGTGCATATAATCTATGTATATTTAACAAGTTTCAAATATTTCTATGTTTTTCTTCTCCAATTTATGTACATGTATTCAACAATCTATGTTATTTCTATTGTTATTAACAAATTTGATTTCTATACAATAAGTAAATAATTATGATATTATGCTTTAAGCATTTGCTTAAAAATAATTTTAGGATGTGAGAAAAAAAAAAGATACTTTTCTTTTCCTTACTTGTTAACCATGCCCGTGCATTTTAGGCATATTAGGCAATTAATACAGACATCCCTATTAAAGATCCAGATATCTGTTTTAAAATTACTACAGATTCAACTTTTCTAGGATATAGTGAGTTAATTATGAGCATTCATTGACACTGCTATTGTACTGTCCATATTTATGTTGTCATCATTTTTGTGATGGTATGATGTCTTTTTGAGTGAAAGCCTGTACAGGATTTTTATCGTGTTTCTATATTGCCATTGGAGATTCAGTTATCAAGAGCATAGGGACTTGTTTTTATGTCATATAAAAAAAACTTATCCCCCTACTGTACTACTGAAAAAATATCCCCTACGATACTACATGTACTATTATAAGTTATCCCCCTATTATACTACTGAAAAAGTACCCCCTACGATACTACATGTACTATTATAAGTTGTCCCCCTACTATACTACTGAAAAAGTATCCCCTACGATACTACATGTACATGTACTATTATAAGTTGTCCCCCTACTATACTACTGAAAAAGTACCCCCTATGATACTACATGTACTATTATAAGTTATCCCCCTACTATACTACTGAAAAAGTACCC
>MJUT01053106.1:65334-75832 GCA_002080005.1 Gigantidas platifrons | reverse complement strand
CCCCCTACGATACTACATGTACATGTACTATTATAAGTTGTCCCCCTACTATACTACTGAAAAAGTACCCCCTACGATACTACATGTACATGTACTATTATAAGTTATCCCCCTATTATACTACTGAAAAAGTACCCCCTACGATACTACATGTACTATTATAAGTTATCCCCCTACTATACTACATGTACTATTATAAGTTATCCCCCTACGATACTACATGTACATGTACTATTATAAGTTATCCCCCTACTATACTACTGAAAAAATACCCCCTACGATACTATATGTACTATTATAAGTTATCCTCCTACTATACTACTGAAAAAATACCCCCTACGATACTATATGTACTATTATAAGTTAACTATGGATGGAAACATAGATAACAAATTTATCCCCGGTCATAGTAAAAAATAAGACATTTTGGACCCCAGCAGCCCATGTAAAAGTGACATTTTCTTTGTTTTTGGAAAGAATAAGTAAAAAATATGAAAGTTTCGAGTGTTTTTTACCCGGTGTAGGGTAACCCTACAGTTGATCAAAGTAACAGCTTTATATTCAATATATATCTAAAATTAACTAGATTTGATTTTGGAGCGGAACGTTTTATGTCATATTATTCCCGTTTTGAAAATTATAACAACATTTGATTGGATAATGGATAGTTACACCCGGTAATATGACCTAGTAACTCCCGTTAATATGGGTTTTTTATACCCGGGGTTTTAACCAATCAAAAGTTGCTATATTTTTCAAACCGAGGATAAAGCAGTATAGTAGAGGGTAATATATTTTGAAGTTTTCTATATGACATAAAAATAAGTCCCATTAACCAGTTTAGCCCTGCCATATTTGTGTGCCTGTCCCAAGCCAGGAGCTGGATTTCTAATCTCATATGTCATGGTCTTTTTGTGTTCATTGAGTTGAGATGAGAGGTGATTGTTCAATTTGTTGATTGATTGATTGAATGCCAAACAAATGTGTCAAATGAGGAATTTAGCATGATTGTTTTAGTATGGAAGATTTGATTTATTTTTATATTTTTGGTGTTTTAATACAACTTTCAGCTATATCAAGGCGACCAGTTTTAGTGGTGGAAGAAGCTGGAGTACCTGGAGAGAACCACCGACCATGGGCAAGCAACTGGTAAACTTTATCACTTGTGGCTGCGAGTCGAGTGCACTCTTTTTATAATTTACAAGGCCGGGCGCGAACCCACGCCGTATTGGTTATGCAAGTTGTTAGGTAATCCAACTACCTAACTCATTGAGCCACCCGGGCCCTTCAATTTGTTGATATTGGTGGAATTGATGACCATCACAGTGACACTATTTTCATGATCTTTATTTGAAATACAGATATCAGTCTGCGGCAAAAAAACACTAGCCCTATGCCCTAGTCTAGTAAAAATTGGTTTGGGCTAGTAAAAACTGTATAAAATTTGATTAATCAAATAGAAAAAATTCTTCTAAAATGATGTTCGGGCTAGTTCTAGTTCGTCAAAATGTTTTTGGCACAAACTGAGATATCTCTGTTTTAATGTAGATATCTTTAATTTATTAATAGTAATATCTTAAGTTAAATGGGGAAAAAAAGTCACAACTTACTGGTAAGCTCAATTTGAGAAATTTGATGTTTAAATGTTAATTGAATTAGTATAAAAATGAAAACTTACTTTCAAAAAGAAGCATTCCAATTCCAAGGTATAAATTTCACTAAACCAAAATGGCTTCTTGACAGATAGAAGTCTCAAAGTGAATTGACCAAAACAAAAAATGAAGACAAAAGATTTTCGCCTAAAATAGACTGACCAATGACAAAGAAAGAGAACTATATAAAGAATTGTGACACCTGCGTAAA
Organism: Gigantidas platifrons; assembly: GCA_002080005.1. Classification (NCBI taxonomy): domain Eukaryota; kingdom Metazoa; phylum Mollusca; class Bivalvia; order Mytilida; family Modiolidae; genus Gigantidas; species Gigantidas platifrons. The sequence goes on along the minus strand of MJUT01053106.1, from coordinate 73,969 downwards.
CTAGCAGACTATAATTAACTGCATTAAGGGTTAGGGGAATAGGGTTATGATGTTTAACGCCACTTTCAATAATATTTCAGTGATATTGTGGCGGTCAGTTTTATTGTTGGAGGAAACCACCGTACACAGAGAAAACCAACGACCTGTCGCATGTCACTGACACACTTTATCACATAATGTTGTATCGAATACACCTCACCATGAGTGGGAATTGAATGTAGGACTTTAGTGGTGATAGGCACTGATTGCACAGGTAGTTGTAAATCCAACTACCATACCATCACGACCATGATGACCCCTAACTTAATTGTATTAAATGAAATATATATAGGACAATAAAATCTTCTAATTACTAATATTAATTAATTCAACTACTAAATTTAATCATACTATTACTATTAATCTACAATATAATAATGTAAATGTTAAAAATACCAGGACATGTATGAGAGAAATGTTTATACTATTATGTCAACTATTAGAGTTTTTTGTTGTTATAAATTGACTTTGTTTCATATACATGTATATGACATGAATATTATGGCTGTAAAGAAGCTTTTTTTATTTGGTCTGTTTGAGATAGGTATTTTGACAAATGTTTTTGACATCAGAAAATTTGCTAGAACTCACAACAAGGACAATTTATGGCCTTTCAATCTCTAAAATCTGATTTTGGGGCATTGTTTATGTACAAAGCACCCATCTAAACCCCATTTAAGTAAACCTAACCTGTACTTTTCATTGAATTTGAATAAGTTTATTTATTTGTATAACATATATGCATCACTATGTAAAAACTTCCCTGTTTTGGGCCCTTGAAACTTCAATAATATACATCCTTATTACACATAGTGTGTTGTCATCTATAACATCCATTTATTTATCACATGTAAGTACAAACGTCTTACATACATTATATGTACAAGTTTGTACACATGTATCTGAAAAATGGTGAAAAGAAAGATTATGTTCTGCAACTTTAATAGCCCCATACATTTGTAGTTGTAATTTTAATTATTTTTGTGTCAGTAAAAAAATGTTGTATTTTCTGTATACAGTTGGACAAATGTAGAAAATTTAGAAGTAGTTACAATGTTTTATTTTTTATTTGACCGTTAAAAGTTTGCAGTCGTATTATGGTATGGGTCTGACTCTGTCTGTAGAGACAATAATTTCTGTGCAATAATTTGTGTTCTACTTTGCCAATCCTTCTGACATTTAACACAATACAATTTATCCTTGGCAAAGGTTTGGATGGATTTGGGGGGATTCTATACCTACCTGTTTTCAAACAAAAGGCCCAAAAGGATGTTTTTATTTTTTTGTATGTGGAACATTTATTCTGGACTTTAATGATTACTTCTTTTTATATATATCCAATCTATTTTCTGGGGCTTGTTATGAAATAACAGATTTGACTTAGCTCTTAATATGGGATATAGGGAGCCAAAAGGGACCTACATCTATAAGGATGTTTTTTTTTATGAATTAAAGCCATCCAAGATGGCTACCACCAAAGGACAAGGATTGACATAGAACCCACATTTTTGTGCTTATCAGAAATGGAAAAAGAGAAATGATAAAATAGCTGCTCAGAAAACTCAAATTTGATTGAACACAGATTGTATATAAAATGATCATTAAATTATCAATTAATAAGGATTAGGTTATTCTGTTGTACCATGAAAATCTTATTTCCTATATTCTTTAAACTACATTTGTATTGAATGAACAGAAAATGACATAACATTCAATACATAATTTAACTGAGTGACATAATATACATTTCGTTAATACTACAGAATACTTTAAAATAGATGGAATATGAAAGTTTATAGAGCCTTGTACAAAATGTACTAGTTACCAAATCTACTGTAGAACAAATTGTTTTCCATCAACAACTTTTAAGTACCAGTACGGATTTATATAAGTTTAATAACTTGTTTTCGGATCCCCTTAATTAATTCATATTCATTACTATTGTTGTATTTAAATTGTTGTACTATATTCATATGTATTGATTAATAAAATATGTTTATACTAAGTACCAGTATCACATGATATTTTAAACCCCTGAAAAATTTACCCCAGGTTCAAAATACCACATGATCTTTTGACCTGAGGATCAACATACCAAGCAGTTAATAATTCCATATGACATTGGCAAGATACCATGCGGCTCAAAATTCCATTCGACATTGGCATAAGAATTTTCAGAATTCTAGATGTACTGGTATACATATGTTTACACCTCATTTTGTATAACTGAAAAGTAGACTTTCAATTGAAATAGTTCAATATGTTTTGAATTTGTATTATATTTTATTACTCTTTTCAAAATAAACAAATACATGTAACATCAAATGAGAGTAAGGGTTAGGTTTATGGTGTTTAATGCCACTTTCTATAATATTTCTGTAATACTAAAGAAATGAAGAACTTGGTATCAGTTGTTAACTTGTTCACATTTTAATCTAAAACTGCTTAACCAAATGTAAGTTGGCAGGGATGGTTCATAGACAGAGGTGATTGGAAATTGTACAATATGAAGGACCCAGTTTCTAGAGGGGCCAGAGTGGAGGATCGAAAGTTTTGTAAAGGCTGTAATAGGGAAAAAATTGTTAAAGTAATTTTCTTAAGAAACAGATATGGAAATGCATTGCTACTTTAAATAATATAAATCATTAATATGATACTAGTATGCAGATTCCAGTTTGTACAGATCATATGTATAGGCCCCAGGGTCTGTGGTTTTCAAACTTTTAACATATGTAGCCATAGAGAAAGATTAAAAAGAAGCCCAAGTCTTTATGACTATAGGATCAGTTAGGGTCAATTCAGTCCATTTTATATATGTGTATCTACAAAATGTATCTCTCTTGCTTGATACACTATGGTTTAACAGTAAATTCAAACATATTTCTATTACATCTTTGTTATAAAGATTTGATACCTAAAATCAGTGTCAGATGGATGTTTGTAACTAAGTCATCATTACCCTTTCCTCTGTACACACCTATAAAATACATATATATCTAGTTATCAGTATATATACTTCCTGGTTTCACTCTAGGTCACAAGTCTAAAGGATAGACATTTTATAGATATTTTGATACAATTCAATGATTCAGGAAGAATTCTCGTGACATTTTGATGACGGAATACGAAATCTGAATCCATAATTTCGGATTGATGTTATTGTTAGTAAGAAAATGTAAGTCATACAAGTACAAGAATATGATTATTTTGATTCATATCTGCATTGTAAAGGCTGTGTGTAAATGATCTACCAAAAATCTTCTTTAATAGAAATGTAATGTACCGGTACATTGTATAAGTTAAATACTGTCAAACTACTGAATGCAGTGTACCATACAGAAGAGATACATATGTAAAAAGTCAATTCAATAACCAATGAAGTCAAAGAACAAAAGTACATGTTTCTCTGAAAATATTCTTGAAAAAAAAAATAGGATCAGTGTGTAGACAAAACTTTCTATTCTTATTGATATCTAGCTTACACAGGACAACAGTTTGACTTTGTTTGATTCCCACAGGTTTTAATAGTGAGGTATGATCCCCCCCTTACAGGTTTTAATAATGAGGAATGCCCCCCAATCATATACAATGTATCTTTGTATGATTTGTTAAAGTTGTCAACATATTAACAAAATATAATGATATATGTCTTTATACACTGTGTTGTTTGAATCAAATCACATAATATATATAACTTGTCCCTTAGGCTAATAAATGTTCATTTTAAAATATTAATGTACAATTTATGAAAATGTATTTTTTAGGGCAATACACAAAACAACAAATTAAAATTGTAATTTTGACCACTTATCTTATACATAATATATATTATATGTTGTTGTGACTACTTTTTTGGGGTAACATGAGTTGGGATCTTAGTAAACGCCATTAAAAACCTATAAGATGACTGTTTGAATGAAAGCTACTGTCTGTCTGTCAAAGTAATTGAATGTTTTATGCCACTCTTCTGCTATGTTGTGGTAAATCCATCATCTAATTGTGAACAGACACCAATGTTTTAGATTATATATACTATCAGTCTTTGACAAACTAGCCCCAACAGCATGTTAGAAGAATTTTGTCTATTTTATTAGGCAAATTTTATGCAATTTTTACAAGCCTGAACCATTTTTCACTAGACTGGGACATACTTGACTATACATGTACTCATGTGGTTAGATATATACATCTGTATGTACAATCAGTGCCGTTCAAGACTAATGTATGTGTATTTGACCCTCTGTCCTCCAATAAGATGATGTGCTTGATAAGGCAGATGAATACAGTAATCTGAAGAGATAGGGTTTAATCACAGCTAATCCTAATTTTGAACTTTACAGTTTAATATGTTCATGATAATTCATACATTGATGTTACCATCGATATCTTAAAAAGTAAATCATTATTATTTTTTTTACAAATTTTCACACACTTACATGTATGTATAGTGTATTTGTTCATTTCTTTTCAGATGCCTAAATTGAAAGATTGTCACATATGATAATTATAAACTACTCTAAAGACATCCTTATGTGAATTTATTTAAATATGGGAATTTGCTGTGCAAAAAATACAGAGGAGAAATCTGTGAACTTTTCTGACATTACCGGTAATGACAAAGGTCAAAATGGTTCATCTGCAGACCCAAAGAAAGAAAATAAACGGTACACACAAGATCCAACCATACCCAGGAATACCACTGAACCGCAATCTCCAGGTATGTTACAGCAAAATATTCTCTTCATTAGAAAGTATTCACTTTTCTGATCAACCATAAATGTTTGATGATTTAATACATGAATTGGTATGATTCAAGTCCTTGAAATGAAAATTAGAATTTACTGGTCCGAATCAAATTCTTTAATAAATTTTGAATATAGTTCTAAATAAAAACTGAAAAATTTACCGGTCCGAACAAAGTTTTACTGATCTTGGGCCGGAGGACCGGTGCTCATCTTTAGGACTGTGATTCAAGTCTTTGATTGAGATAGGCCCAAAAGATGGAGAAATGAAATTCAACCATTCCCTCGTTGTTCCATGTCTAATGGTTGATTAATTATACCAGTAGAAAATTAGCATTGGTCGTCTTCAACTTAATAAAAGCACTACATGTAGAAATATCAAAATACCGGTACTACAAGAAAATATATTAATTATAGCTCTCTGTTTTCTGTTCACAATTCTGCTAGAAATAAAAACTTAATGTATATGAGTATAGGTTTTATAATGTATGAGTGTAGGGTTTATAATGTATATCAGTATAGGTTTTCTTGATATTTTTGTGCCCAAAACATGTATATGTATGACTGATTAAAGAAAATTTCCAAAACGAGAAAACAGTTTTTAATATACCCATACCTGTACATTGAAAGTGATACTTTTAATTCATACCTGGTCTCATACAATCCAAGTTAAATGATATACATGTACCTTGTAATATCCTTATTTAGGTTTTTTTTTACACCAATACAATTTATTCCATCTTTTTGACAATTTCCAATTCATATGAAAGTATATCTTGTTTTCAACTGATTTGCCATAAGTTTATTTATATTATAAATATTTTTAAAGTAGTCCTTGTTGAGTATACACAATGTATTGATTGATCTGTTATAATACACATTTAAATTACACATACCCTGCTACAAGGAAGTGAGGACATTTGATGTGTTTTAAGTTACTTAAATGTGGATTTAAAATGGGAAATAAAACTTCAAAGCTAAAGAAAAAACAAAAAAATACTGAGGGCAAGAAGAATAAAAATGTATCTAGATCAGATAATGTTGATAATGGACAAGTACCTGAATATAATTCTCAATCTTTAGGAGCTTCAGCAGATGATAAAGGTAAAAACAAACACAAGATTAGAAATTCTCTTCAATATCTTCCTTGTAGAAGATTATATTAGTATAGCTTTATCTTGGTTCAGACATCTAAAGCTGCTGCTCATTTATACAATCATATTTATATAGCTTAGCTTATTGTGTTTGTATATACTACAGACACACCCTTTATATAGATAGCTTGGTTAAGTTTTGACTTTTGTCTTGTTATAATTAGAAGTCAAAACAATTCAATATACATGTAATTAGTTAAATAGACTTATAACATATTATATGCACCTGGAGTTATTTTAACATTTTGTTGATCTGTGAATATTCTAAATTCATGTACCTGTAGGTACATTGGGTTTTGTTGACCCAGCTAACATACAAACATTTTTATATCCTAATAATACAAGAGCTGACTGTTATTGAAATTAAAAGTCAGAAATTAAAATAGGCTTTCAGTGTAATTCCAATAAATAGAGAATAAGAAGATAAATTAAAAAAGGATATAGAAATAAAAAAAAAAGTTGTGTAACCATTGTATTATTTTGTTAAAATAGAATTTGATGGATTCATTGAAGAGGAAGTATAATATACAATTACGGCCCTCTGTGTAGGGAAACATCCAGATTTGTCAACCTGAGGGGGGTGTTGTTTTCCTGAGGGAAACCCCCCCTCAAGGGTTGACAAATCTGGATGTTTCCCTACACAGAGGGCCGTAATTGTTTTATTATATTTTTGCCAATGTTTTATAGGTTATGTTGGCAAAAAGCTCTACAGAGCTTAGGCTGTCCTAAATTAATTCTACGTTTAACATCAAGGTAGGGTACCAAAACCTAAGAGGGAAGGAGGAAAATAAAAAACAAACAAAAAAATCAAACAACCTAAGAATACTTTCAGTATTTTTTTTAGTGCTCAATTGAAAGCATGAAGATGTGCAAAGCACAGTGTTTAGCATCAATAAAGATGATTTAGGACTGTAATTAATAGTTTTATTAATTAAACATGAGAAATTAACAGTCCATGGGTATGAAATGTCAGGTTTTTCTAATAACTTCATGAGATTTCAGTGTAAAATAACATTTCACGGAATGTGTGTTTGTTTTTTATTTTTGGCAAATTTTCAAAACCTACGCACACGGGTGATGTTAAACGTAGAATTTTTTTAGGATGGCCTTATGTTTGTAATGTTATATATAAACCCGACTTAAAATAAAGTTTTCTATTCTATTCTATTCTCTCTTGTGGGGGGAAAATTGGGGGGTTGTTCGGTGGGGAACAATAGGGTTGTTTCCCGGCAGTCCAAATTTTGGCAAAGCATCCCAATTATTTTATTATCACATGACTAATTTAATCCAATCAAAATCTATCATATAGATTAAAATATAATAATGCCAGATATTGACTTATCAAACAAGACTTTTTTAAAAGATGTGAAATTAACATAAACATGTCTATTTCTTTCAATGAGTCTATATTTAGAAGGTTTGCAATAGGATTTATATGTTGTGATGAGCCATTCAGTTTTTATAAAAATCAAAGTTTAGTCAACTTTTAAACAAGGAAGCACTATTCCAGTTATTCTTAAACTTCTGTAATTCAGTCAAGGTTTAATTTCCTTGGATTTTTTTTTTTGCTGATTATTTTGTTTTAAATACTGTACATGTATACGTACTTCAATGGCTGTCAGAGAAAATTAAAGAATTAAATAGTTGATTTTGTCTCACTTTACTGTTAAAATGATGTTCATTAGTTAGAAAAGATACGGATAAAAATGAACATGAGAGACTATTACACTTTACACTGAAGACAAAAAAGCACTGTTTTTATCACTGTTCTGCATTTCACAGTCACAATTATTGTAAAAGAACACTGTTTTTATTGCTGCTCTGTATTTCACATTCACATTAGGGTCTTCAACAATGAGTATAACTTTTACCCTAAAATGAGTGTGAAACAGTCCCTAGTCTGCAGTTGAGTGGTACTCTTTACTTCTGTCTATAAACTCTACATCTAGATATATGTGTATTTATTACATACTTAGTTAAAATAAAGGCATTTTTGTATGACCAATATGACCAGAAGTAAACTGTCCATATCTTCACACCCCAGGAAAATAACCGGTTATTAGGTGCCCCTCGTGCGTTTCAGACAAAATAAATATCTTCCGGTGTTTACGTCTGCAGATGTCAGAAGTATATAATAAATAGTTTAATACATGGGCATTTCCATATTGGCCTGGTTATCATCCCTCGACCCATATTGGCCCTCGATTTCGTCTCAGGCCAATATGGGTGTCTCGGGATGATAACCAGGCCAATATGGAAATGCCCATGTATTAATCTGTATTTATTGTACATGTAAAGCATTTTGATTGTGGTGATATGTATCTTTTATTACTTGTTGGGGTTGTCGTGGTCGTAATCATATGGTAGTTGGATTTACAACTACCTCTGCAATCAGTGCCTATAACCACTAACGTTCAAACCCAGCTGATGGTGAGGTGTACTCAATACAACATTATGTGATGAAGTTTGTCAGTAACTTGTGACAGGTCGGTGGTTTTCTCTAGATACTCCCGATTTCCTCACCAATAAAACTGACCGGCACGATATAACTGAAAAATTGTTGAAAGTGGCATTAACCACCATAACCCTAACCCTTTATTAGTTCACCTGGACCAAAGGTCCATGTAAACTATTGTCATCACTTGGCGTCCGGCGTCTGTAAACTTTTCACATTTCAAGCTTCTTCTCCGAAACCACTTG
>MJUT01053106.1:39052-60778 GCA_002080005.1 Gigantidas platifrons | reverse complement strand
GTTTTCACTTCTTCTACTTCTACAATATAAGAGGCCGCCTTCAACTAACTGAAGATTCCGCCAATCATGTTGGGTACTGTGCTTTGCGCTGTAAAGAAATTACAAATTTACTTTAGAAAATGATTTTTTTTTAATTTACTTTTAAGATAAAATGGGATAATGTTATTACTCCGACACTCAATATTCCGACACTCAATACTCCGACACTTATTACTCCGACAATCATTACTCCGACTCTTAATACTTCAACAGTGACCGATAGTCTTTGCAATTCTGGCACTTTTAACAATCCAAATGCAGTACGGGACTGCCCATTTAACTTGAAAGGGGCATGGTTTTTATCCCGAAGTCGGAAGTTTTTTTTCGTATGCAGCGCCATTGTTTTTAAAGCTTTTCAGCACGGCCCAAAAAAATATTTTTTACAAAAGAAAATATTATTTCATGTAAATCTAATAAAAATGCTTTCTCTGATTAGTTTGTTTTTTCGATTCCCGTCATATTTTCCTCAAAATTCAGGATAGCAAAAATACATGGCCTACCTTTTCAAGTTATCAAGTCGTCTCATAGTTGAGACAGCATCAGCGTACGGAATTGGGTTTGTTGAAGAGACCCGTACTACCTGCGACCAATACTGCAGGTGCATTGCAACAGTTTCAAACAGAAATTGCTTCACTCGCATTCGTTCGAACTCATTTGGGCTCGTAATTTTGTGTGTTTTTTTTTCCTTTAGATTGTTGTCTGTGCTCCCCGAGTTTGTATATAAAAGACCAAGACTGGATTTGGTTTTTTGTTGTTGTTATTTTCCTTCACTTCTTTATTGACTCCGCACAGGACACTTGTAAACACACATAAAATTAACAAATGTGCCAAGTTTGGTAGTATTCTGTTGGGTGTTTCTCGAGAAGATGATGGAAATATTGTTTCCCATAGAGTTTCAATAAAATTTTGACCTTCACAAGTGGTCATTTTGAAATTCGTAAATGGCCCAAAAACTATCAAAACTTGTTAAGCTCTTCATAGAAACATTCACACCAAATTTCATTCAAATCCGTTTAGTGGTTCTCAAGAAGAAGATTCCTGAAAATGGACCAATCAGAATCTCATGACAGCCATGTTTTTAGACAAATCTGAAACAAAGTAATACAACTTAGATAAGACCTTTGGAACAACTGTGCCAAGTTTGGTTAAAACACTGAAAACTTTATTTTCGTCAATGAAATAAATATAATAATCAATTGCACATCGTGAATATTGAATATATGATCACTCATGCCGAAACGCATTCAGATTAAACTTGTGTGCGTAGCAAGTTCCGCACACTTGTTTAATCTGATGCGTTTTGCGGCACTGGTGATCATATTTTCAATATCCACTCTGTGCAATTATCCTATAGTTGTTTGGAGTTGCGATTAGATAGGATATGATGATACAGTCCGGGATGCATGGTCGGAGTATTAATGAGTGTCGAAGAAATAACTGTCGGAGTTATGACTGTCAGAGTAATGAGACGACCCCGATAAAACTATATACATGAGATTTAATGAGTGAGACAGCTGATCTGAATGACTCAACTGAGTCACTCTTCACAATGCTCATGGGGAGGCAGTTCCAGTTTCGTATAGTTCTCGGAAAGAATGATTGCTGTCTGAGCTGTAATCGTGTTGGTGGTATTTGGTATGAGAGTGAGTGTATGTTCCGGGAAAGTCTTAATGGTGGTATGAGTTTGTCAATTTTTGGGATAGCTACTAGTTTAGATCTTATATATCATGACTAGTTGTGCATCTGTTCATCGATCTGCTAGATTTCGCCAATTTAGATGTTCTATCATGTTACTAACACTAGAGGTGTTATGATAGCAGTTAGTAACATACCTAGCAGCCCTGCGCTGTACCTGTTCAAGTTGGATTATGTTTTCTTTGGTGTATGGGTCCCATACAGAACTGGCATATTCCAGTGATGGTCGTACTAGAGATTTGTATGCCTGTTCTTTGACTGTGGTGGAATTGATGTTAATGTTCCTACGGAGAAAACCAAGTGTCTTGTTTGCCTTTGTTGTTATGCTGTTTATATGGCTATCCCATTTAAGGTCTGATTGTATAGTGACACCCAGATATTTGGCTTTATCTATATGTTCAAGTTGGTGTCCATGTAGGGTGTATGAATATTTTATTGGTGTTTTATTTCGTGTGATGGATAGCACGTTACATTTGTCAGGGTGGAAGGACATGCTCCATTTTTGTTCCCATATACTGAGTTCATCCAGGTCATTCTGAAGGGTAGTACAATCTATGTTTGTTTTTAACTCTGGTTTCCTCCACCAATAAAACTGATCACGACGATATTACTGAAATATTGTTGAAAGTGGCATTAAACACCCTAACCCTAACCTAAGTCTTGCACTTATATGTATAGCCAAAATAATTTATTAAAAAAGATACAGCAAACATCTAATATTAATTAGATTGGAGTATGGTGGGATTTGGTTCATTTAAAATTACATAATTATGAAAATTCTAAAACTTTCAGGTAGATTAAACTAATTACAATTAGGATTCTTACCTTTTATTGTTGAATGACAGATATTTTTCATATTTCTTTACATCAATCAAGGATCCACTTCATGTTAAATATAAAGATCCTTATTGATCTATACAAAATGTTCTTTTTGAAAAGATTTATGTTACATCATATTTTAACTAATTCATTAAGTTTCTTTATATTTATTTATTTTCAAATCAATATCTTTATTTTTTTATTTTATTGATTAGGGATCATGTATTGTGTTGATCAACTGTAGGTATTATTGTTAATATTTGTTACATGTACATGTATCTACTGTCTACTGTGGTTAATATTTGTTGGTACAGGTATCATAGTTTTGATATCTGAGTCAAAACTTCCTTATTTCTATATACTTCCATGGATTTGCACAATCTAAAATTAGATCTCTCACTTCTAATTTTAATTAGATTGGAATTTGCACTTCATACTTTGAAGTTTCCCACACAAAAAAAAAAGAAAAGATATTCAAAATACTGTACTAATGAATTCACATTTCATGTAAATTTACTTCCTGGTGAAGTTAATCAATTCTAATTAAATTATATTTTCCCCAAAGACTCTTTATTTTTACAAGGTTCATATAAAAATTTATTTCCTGTGACCATTGAAAATGAAACTATTCATTGGCTGTAAAAATTTGGAGGTAATAAACAAACAAAAATAGATACATGTATACTACACTTGTATGTGTTCTAGAAACTGTTGGCTGACTATATTTGTCTTTATTTGGTGATTTTCATGATGTTAGCTTGATTATAGATGTCTCCCAGAAAAATAAGCAGTATTATATTATGAACATTATTTCAACTGGTTTTCGTCCCTTGCTGCACTCAACCAAATAGCTTTACTATATCTTGTGAGCGCAACAGAGGATGGGAACCAGTTGAGGTCAATATCGGGACTCATCAAGAAATTTAAAAAAATGGTACTGTATTGTAATATATGTTTGTGTTTATCCTTTCTGAGAATTAAATGGTGGATTATTGTATTTTCAGGAAACAAGGGGACACTGAGAGCTTTATATGACTATGATGCCAGAGCAGAAGATGATTTATCCTTTAAGAAAGGAGATCTTCTGGTCCTGCTGGATGACAGGTATGGATTGTTGAACTCAGACATTTTTAATCAGGTTTTCTGTCAGAAAAATTCCAGTTATTTCATGGTTGATGTTTAGTGAGTAGACACCCAAATAATAAAGTTTTAGTACTAGCTGTACCTCAGAAACTGGACATACATTAATGAAACTTACTTGAAAGATTATCTACTAAGAAATACTGAAATTCTCAAATTTGTTAAATTCTATGATTTCAAATATGAAAGATTCCAGTTATTACATTGCTGTTGTCTATTGAATAGACACCCAAATGATAAAGTTTTAGTACTAGTACTACTAGCTGTACCTCAGAAACGACATACATGAAACTCATCTGATGAACTATACTAAGGAATATTGAGATTCTCAAATTTTTGTAATTCTACGATTTCAAATATGGCCTCCATGAAAAAAAACCTGACTGCCAATTTGATGCAATGTTAAATTTTTGGGTCATGCTGTTACTGAGAAACCACTTAACCTACAGGTATTACATGTATATTAATTTTTAATGTGCCACATTTAGCACCATATACCTTCATGAATACCTATTGCTTGACCAGTTCATCAGATTGGTCACAGAATAGGAATGTTTATATTGACTGAATTTCATTATTTGCCATTGCTGTATTGCACTGGTCCAACATTTAATCCATAAAATTGGTATTGGAATAGCTCAAAGTTGAAAAAGATCTTATTAGAAATAAATTATAATCCCTGAAATTAGATTTTTTTTTATCATTTTTGTTCTGATCAATTGAAAGATTTCCAATCGAATATTTTAATACTACATTGCAAAATTTGAAGAAGATAGGAAAAACTAAAATTTTGGAAAGGGAGATTATTTGTAATATTTTGACTTGGAATAATGTTCTTTAATCTAATAGAAGTATTAGTTATGATATTTTTGTCTTAAGAGTAATGGTCTTTAACCAACAGATTCTGCATTCCTAGCTAGTAGTCAGTTAACTACAAGCATTCATTGACCCTGCTATTGTACTGTCGATGTTTATGTTGTCATTCACCGACCCTACTATTGTACTGTCCATGTTTATGTTGTCATTCATTTTTGTGATAGTACATGTATGTAGTCTTTTTGAGTGGATATGAATCTGTGCAGGTATTTTATTGTTTGTTTATATATGTATTGCCATTGGATAGGTAGTAATCAAGAGAGGAGGGTTGGGATCCCCATTAACTAGTTTAACCCTGCTACATTTTTGTGACTATCCCCCCAAGCCAGGACCTGGATTTCCAACGTCACATGTCATGGTCTTTTTTTGTATTCAGTGAATTTAGTTAAGTTGAAAGGTGATTGTTCGTTTTGTTGATATTGATGGAATTGATTACCATCACTGTTTAAACTTTCTTATCATCATTAGAAGTCACTCATCGGGCAACCTCATAAAAGATGAAATACATACACTTACTCTTCAATATTAACATTAAGCTGGTATTACTTACATATCAAGGTTAACTGTCTAGGCCTTAATATTCATGGATAACATTTCCATTTGTACTTTGTATTATCTGTGATCCAAAGCTGTGTATGGCAGTTCACAGACCTCTTACAGATATCAATTTCAATGTTTATGATTTGACAATAAACATTGTACATATTGTAATTACTTATAAAGCTGGGCACATTGTTCAGTGGAGACCAATCTACTTGTAAGTTGAAACTGTGTGTAATGGTCAGCATGCTTGAATGGTGAATATCATTTGCTTGACTCCAGTCGGGTCAAGCCAAAGACCAGAAACCTGGCATGTGGAGCTTCTCCTCAAAGCATTTAGCATGACAGAGTAGGAACTAGCCACTTGTTTGCTCATGGACCAGTCCAATTTAGCATGACAGAGTAGGAACTAGCCACTTGTTAGCTCATGGACCAGTCCAATTTAGCATGACAGAATAGGAACTAGCCACTTGTTAGCTCATGGACCAGTCCAATTTAGCATGACAGAGTAGAAACTAGCCACTTGTTTGCTCATGGACCAGTCCAATTTAGCATGACAGAGTAGGAACTAGCCACTTGTTAGGTCATGGACCAGTCCAATTAAAATTAGCTGTCTGTTGTGTGGTTTTTTTTCAATACAGTAACATCTAACAACATCTGGACAATGAGGTTACATGTCATTCATCTTTGAACATCCAATCATATGGAAGATAATAAAAATATATTGAACAATGGACAAATGCTTTCAATTCATATTCTGTCTACTATCAATGATAGCAACTGCTATTGCAAAATCCCTGCAGATTATGTAATTTAGTGGGACCCTACAATCCTTGCAGATTAGTAATTTAGTGGGATCATACAATCCCTGCAGATTAGGTAATTTAGTGGGATCCTACAATCCCTGCAGATTAGTAATTTAGTGGGATCCTACAATCCCTGCAGATTAGGTAATTTAGTGGGATCCTACAATCCCTGCAGATTAGTAATATAGTGGGATCCTACAATCCCTGCAGGTTAGGTAATTTAGTGGGATCATACAATCCCTGCAGATTAGGTAATTTAGTGGGATCCTACAATCCCTGCAGATTAGTAATTTAGTGGGATCCTACAATCCCTGCAGATTAAGGTAATTTAGTGGGATCCTACAATCCCTTAAGATTAGGTAATTTAGTGGAACCCTACAATCCCTGCAGATTAGGTAATTTAGTGGGATCGTACAATCCCTGCAGATTAGGTAATTTAGTGGGATCCTACAATCCCTACAGATTAAGGTAATTTAGTGGGATCATACAATCCCTGCAGATTAGGTAATTTAGTGGAACCCTATAATCCCTGCAGATTAGGTAATTTAGTGGAACCCTACAATCCCTGCAGATTAGGTAGTTTAGTGGGATCCTACAATCCCTGCAGATTAAGGTAATTTAGTGGGATCCTACAATCCCTACAGATAAGGTAATTTAGTGGAACCCTACAATCCCTGCAGATTAGGTAATTTAGTGGGATCCTACAATCCCTGCAGATTAGGTAATTTAGTGGAACCCTACAATCCCTGCAGATTAGGTAATTTATTGGAACCCTACAATCCCTGCAGATTAGGTAATTTAGTGGAACCCTACAATCCTTGCAGATTAGGTAATTTAGTGGAACCCTACAATCCCTGCAGATTAAGGTAATTTAGTGGGACCCTGCAAACATCTAATTTATATAATGCTCAAGGAGCAACATATCTACCTATCATAAAAAATAAATTGTTTTCCCATTTTATTGCTGAAACAACTGCTGTTGTGTTAAACAACAATCACTCACAGGCTTGTTTGTTGATGAATTTATTTATTGGATTGGCCTGATAATTGAAGTATATACATGGAAAACCCCCTTGTCAGTGAAAAATCCTGGTCAGTTCATAAAGTCATACTAAAGTTATCTATTCTAAGAAGATGCTGATAAAGAGTTACTAGTCAAATTTCAGTTATAAACAGGACATGAAGACTAAGTGGTGCTTATATACTAACTTCCTTGTTTAATACATGAATACATTCAATTGATCTAGTTCTTTAAACATGTACAAAATACATATCTATAGCATCATAATGTATATAATGCAAGGTGACCTCGATATCGTCAGACCTTTAAATTGAAAACATAATATTAGATTAGTTCGTACACTTGATCACACTTTGATCTGGTAGAACTACCATCTATTCATTGATAAATTTAAAACATGATTACATATTGGTGTGATTTGTTGACAATCTATTGTGTCTCCCACTTTGGTGGAGGGGAGGGGGGGGGGAGTAGGAGGGGGCTGTCAACTTTTCTCTTTACCTACATGTCTTAAGCTCTTCATATTTATATAATCTCATTTGAAACCACTTGGGTAATAAAGATTATTATTTCTTATGAAGCAAGAATCTGGCAATCTGATTGGTTAGTTACCCGGGTGTAAATAGCACCCCACCCCAGCTAAAGCATTTACACCCCTGCTAAACCATTTACACCCCAGCTAAATCATTTACACCCCAGCTAAACCATTTACACCCCAGCTAAACCATTTACACCCCAGCTAAATCATTTAAACCCCAGCTAAACCATTTACACCCAGCTAAACCATTTACACCCCAGCTAAACCATTTACACCCCCAGCTAAACCATTTACACCCCCAGCTAAACCATTTGATCCTAAAACATGTAAAATGTTGTTGGATACACATAAAAAAAAAATTATGTTTTACATCCCGGTATACCAAGAAGTAAAGGAAAGCTTCATAAGAAATAAATTCGTTATCTTGGTGTAATCAGGGATGTACAGAATTTTACACCAGTGTAAAATTCTGTACACCCCAGATTACACCAAGATAACTAATAGTGTGCACAATCTGATTCTGGAATAACATTATCATGTCCTCTCAAAAGACAGGAGAGCCAAATCATTTTAAAATTATGTTATTGTATTTAACACCACTTTCAACAATATTTCAGTGGTCAGTTTTATTGCCTGTGTAAACCAGAGTACCGTAGAAAACCACACACCTGTCACAAGTCGCTGACAAACATTATCACATAATGTTGTATTAAGTACACCTCGCCATGAACGGGATTTGAACTCATAACTTTAGTGGTGATAGGTACTGATTGTATAGGTAGTTGGTCACTATATAGCTGAGCTATAATGGTTGAAGGTGGCATTATACATGTATACCCATAATCAATGCACACCCATCCAAAAGAATGATCTTGTCAATTATAAAGTCTATTAATAACTTGAAACTATATATGTAATAAAATCTAAATATAGGTCTACCATGTAGGTGTTACATATACCGGTAATTAGCATCAATATCCTGATTATTATTATGTAACCAGTAAATACATATTCTTTATCTATCTATAAATGGATGAAATAGGATTTAAGAATTAATAATAATGTAGTCGAAAGTTCACAAAAAATGAAATGAAAATTTAGTCATGATGCGTTCAAAATTTCAAAAAATAAAGAAGAGATTGTCCGATCTTCAGTAAGTTTGTTTTTAATATTTCAAAAATTATATTTATTTAGTTAAGAGATGAAGAGGGAGGGTAAAAACATCGTTTTTTTAAAAAGATGTTTGACCTAATTATTTATTTTGTGTATTTTAGTGATGCGGATTGGTGGTTTGCCAGACATTCAGATTCCAGATATAACAACACGAAGAATGAAGGATATGTACCTAGGAATTACGTAGCTAAAGAAGACACACTTTATGCCTATGAGTAAGCTAACATGTACACAGGTCTAAGAATAGAATAATTTGACTGAGCAAGGAAGTAGAGGAGGGAGAATCCCCATTTACCCTTTGAATGAAATCTAAGTAAAGGAAACAGGTTTTTATGCTGTTCTGTAGATAAAAAGAAAGTGGATATGATATACATTCAAACCTGCTAATGCAGTCACCTCTATTAAGCAGTCACCTGCATTAAAAGGTCACCATTTTGTTGTCCTGTAATAGAAAATTAATTGAACCTCTTTTTAGAGGTCACCTGTCTTATAAGGTCACATTTTCTTTGTCCCATAGGTGACCTCTTAATACAGGTTTAACTGTACATTGTATAAGTTAATAATAAACTGTTTTATAAAGACAATGTTTATATCCTTGTTTACTGTGTGCTGGATTAATCAATGACTAATGAAGAGTTATTTTATGTTAGAATTGGTTATTTGTCAACATAATCCACCTGAATTTAGAAAATTAAATACTATATTCTTGTTGTTTTTCTTAGATGGTTTATGGGAGCCTTTTCCAGAAAAGAAACAGAGAGATTATTATTAAGTAGAGAAAATGATCTTGGATCCTATCTTATCAGAGAGAGTGAGACCAGTCCAGGTATTGTCATTTTAGTGAACTGAAACATATGTCTCCTCTTCATTTGACCCTTGTGGTCAAAACTCAAGGTCACAGTGACCTCATTCTTATATGAGACACTCTGTCATGTCATCATACATATACATGTAAAATATAAAGGGATTTGGTCTAAAAAAAAAGTTCTGCTTCAGGCAAGATTGTGTTTATATATAGACAGCACTTTGAAATCACTATACCACTCAACTTCGTAGGGGGGGGGGTGGCATAATTAAGTTAAACCATATCTTCAATGAGAAAGTAGACCGGGTATTGACCAATGTTCAATGGTATTCTCTGGGAATTCAAGATTCTTACGACAGTAAACCTAGTCATTATGATATATCTGAAAAATTGCTGAAGTTTGATGAAAAATCAAGCATTCCATCAGCCAATAGAATTACATAGTAGTACTTATTATAGTATAGGTTAAAGTGCATTATAGTATAGGTTAAAGTGCATTATAGTATAGGTCAAAGTGCATTATAGTATAGGTTAAAGTGCATTATAGTATAGGTTAAAGTGCATTACAGTATAGGTTAAAGTGCATTACAGTATAGGTTAAAGTACATTATAGTATAGGTTAAAGTGCATTACAGTATAGGTTAAAGTGCATTATAGTATAGGTTAAAGTACATTATCAGGGCTAGAAATTAACTTTTTTCACCCCAAGCAAAACTTTGCTAGTTAAATAAAAATCTACTAGCAAACAGACTGACCTGACTAGCAACCAAATTTAACAAAAAATGTGTTATTTTCATTGAAATATGTAACAATAAGACTGTAAGCCAAAGGTTTTATGTGTTTTATTAAATTAAGCAATTCACTGTCTGTGACTATATTTCGCATTGTGAAAGGCATCCTCGACCATTAAAGTAAGTCGCTCCCGGACATTCTGGCTTATATCGCATGATTTATTTCTTAAAAGAAACATGTACCCGATATAAACAAACACGCATTAATATTTCCTGGGGAATGGCCATATCATATGAAAACATACAGTGTTTTAAACAATGTTTTATTGGACAGTAATATAAAGAGCCACACACTGTACCCTCAAAAAATTTCATGTACCCCCAAATTGGTTTAGTTGGGGTACATGTACCCTGAAATGAAAAAAAGCTGTGGGTATGCTGCATCACTGTATTGTAACAGCATGTACTGAACTTTTTTCATCTCAAATAATTATATAATTAATACCAAGATAATAACTAATGACTGGCTTGTCTGTTTTATCTTTCATTATGTAATGTGACAGAATAATTATTGTAAAGCCAGTAAAGGAAATATGCCTCTCTGTTAATTTTTTTTTTTTTGCTTTTTTTTCGTGTGAAAATTGTATAAAAGAGATGAGTTAGAGGTAATCAAGCTGGAAACAGAGCAATAATAATTATTTGAATAAAATTATGAGATCACTTCTGTTAAAAACACGATAATTGATTTACTATAGGCTCTAGCTAGGCCAAAGTTGGAGAAACGAAAATCATAATCTTGCCATTCTTGCAAGCAGACAGGCTGCGTTCATACGATAGTGTAACAGCTGTCACACAACGATTTTCACAATTATTTCCTCTGAATCACTATAAACACTATAATCACAATTATAAATCTACCTGAAACTTGGCGAAAGAATTTCGTAATTTTTGTAACGTCGCGATCGTGATCAGAAAACTTTTCTTCTTTTTGACATTTCGACTGGTAACTTGAACTGTAAAAATTACAACCAGATGTTATTTTATAAATCGGGAACCAGTATGGTTGTTCGTATTTCTCGGACAGAGACGTAAATATTCGTATTTCTCGGACAAATACGTAACTATACTGTCCTTTTTTATGAAGTCACTGCGATCTTTACCGATCTTACGAGAAAACAAATTTACACGTTTGTCATAGTTCAGATACGACTCTGAACACATAATTTTTTACAACTAGCAAAATTCTGCTAGTTCTAACTTTATTCACTAGCAAAATTAAGGCAAATTGAAATTTCAACTAGCAATTTGCCTGCTTGCTAGCGTTAATTTCGAGCCCTGATATAGGTATAGGTATAGGTTAAAGTACATTATAGTATAGGTTAAAGTACATTACAGTATAGGTAAAAGTGCATTACAGTATAGGTTAAAGTGCATTACAGTATAGGTTAAAGTGCATTATAGTATAGGTTAAAGTGCATTACAGTATAGGTTAAAGTGCATTACAGTATAGGTTAAAGTGCATTACAGTATAGGTTAAAGTGCATTACAGTATAGGTTAAAGTGCATTATAGTATAGGTTAAAGTGCATTACAGTATAGGTTAAAGTGCATTACATTATAGGTTAAAGTGCATTACAGTATAGGTTAAAGTGCATTACAGTATAGGTTAAAGTGCATTATAGTGTAGGTTAAAGTGCATTACAGTATAGGTTAAAGTGCATTACAGTATAGGTTAAAGTGCATTATAGTGTAGGTTAAAGTGCATTACAGTATAGGTTAAAGTGCATTACAGTATAGGTTAAAGTGCATTGTTTTGTAATGATATTACATAAATACAGTGAAACCTGTCTAAGCTGAACTTCCTTGGAACCAATTGTGTTTGGAATATATACATGTTCAGTTTATACAGATTAAATTTACTAAGAATTATATCTTTATTTAAAGTTTGATTTATGCAGGATTTCGGTTTATTAAAGGTTCGGTTTAGACAGGTTTCACTGTATAATATTAATTTGTGAACAACAGACACAAGTACCAGTACTCACAAAATGTGGACTATAACACAAACAATGAAGCAGGTACTCTCAGAGAGACAAGCATTTCCTGGTACTCTTGTCTTAGTCATGACAAGATGCAGTTAGATTTAATGAAAATTTGCATTTTGCTTAAAAGCAGAGATAATTAACACAACATTTCTACATAATGCATTTGAAGACATATAGTTTGATTTCATTTGGCAATGTGATTTCGCATCTTCGCTAGCCAAGGGTTATGATCCTCTCTACTCATCTTCACCCTTGGCATCGTTAGACGGATTTTCGAGGTCACACAGTGACGGTTTATATGTAATGCAGCTAGTGGTAGCAGCAACCAATCAGAGCGTGCTTTACGTAAGTCAACGACTTTCCACTTCCCGTCTTCGTGCCAACAAAGACATCTTTTCCGTCTATAATAGCCGTTATAGATTTGCTCTGATTGTCTGTCAATGCGTTTATATTAAATTTTTCACAAGTCTTCGCTTGAAAATCAGCCATATTATAATCTCGAGTCAATTTTCAGGGCATTCAAATGAAAGCCTTGCGTCGATTGGCTGAAAATGACATCATTATAAGGGGCGTAACTGTCAAAATCCAGCAGGTGGAAGTGTGCAGGAATTACAAAAATCCGTCTAGCGATGCCAAGGGTGAAGATGAGTAGAGCGGATCGTAACCCTTGGCTAGCGAAGATGGTGATTTCGAAGCAGAAGATTAAACTATAATGCATGTAATGACACAAAATAATGACAAGAATTCAGGTCAGGTAGCTAAAAAACAGGTAGCATGATAACATCAAAGAATTTCAATGGATTCAATAATTAAAGAATGTATCAATTGTCAAAGATTAGATTCATTAGAATTATCTGATACTTATAATATAGACATATGTTGTAAAATATGATAGATTTGTATTAAATTATTTCAGGTAATTTTGTACTATGTTGTAAAATATGATAGATTTGTATTGAATTATTTCAGGTAATTTTGTACTATCAGTACGAGACAAAGATGAAATTAAAGGACCCACGGTCAAACATTATAAAATCCGTAATATGGATAACAACGGTGGATTCTACATAGCAGCGAGACGAGTAATGACCTCACTTCCTGAGCTTGTCAATCATTATTCACGTAAGGTTATTTTAGAGTAGCTCTGTAGGAGGTTCATCTAACCATACACATTTGTCAGTTTATCCTTCATTGTTTACAAGTCTTCCATGTTTACAATGATATCCTTTTGCACCAAAATGATGTGGCTATTGGGTACCTGCTACTTCGGTGATGTTAACTGTAAAAGTCTAGGTTTTATCCAAGCAGACATTACAATATATATTATTTTTGTAATGATTTAGGCTATACAATATTAATTTTCTGTAAATATTATATATATATTATCGTTTTGTGAGAATGGATCTTTCAGAGCAGTAATACATCGAAGGTGAAACCTGAGATCTAAGATGTGATGAGAAATCCATTTTGAGCAAAACATATCAACGATTGTATGTTTATAGAGGATTTAGTAATGTGATGTCAGAGATGTTATTATAACGTCACATAAGAAAACAGCGATATTATGTTAATATCACGCTAGTTGCTTGATAATAGATATTATCACATGTAAAGATCAAAGAGAAAATGTACAAATCATTGATAAAAATTGATGTTGAAGTAAGAATTTTGATTTAATAATTTTTTTATGGACATTGTGAATCATAATACAACTTGTTTTAATTTTAATGATTTACAGAAGGAGCTGATGGGTTGTGTCGGCAGCTTTCTCAACCATGTCAGAAACCCAAACCAGTCATGGACGACTTGTCGAGGGAAACAAAGGATGCTTGGGAAATCTCTAGAACATCTTTAGAGTTAGACATTAAGCTAGGAGCTGGGCAATTTGGTGAAGTATGGAAAGGTATGGTTTAAATTTTGTAACATATTTCAGGGTAAATGTGTTTGGGTAAAAATGAGAAAAACGATAACATCAACTGAACAAATCTGTCATTTCATTTTCAGAAACAACTTCTATTCCTCAAGCTCTGTAAGAGTTATGTCCCTTATGAATAGATATGTTTCTATTGTTTATAAGTACATTTGGGCTGTTTAATGTTTTCAATCTTATTTCAAAGCCAGATTCACTGACAGTTAGGAAAAAAATGTTTTTTTACTTTGCATGAAAAAATCTTTCTTTCCATTAAAAATGCATATTTATGTAAATTTCCCTTTAAAATCGTACCAAAATACCTACCAAAGAAAAACAGCTCTTACTGGAAAAAAAAAAAGTAAAGAGAGATTATATTTCTACATTCCACAAAAAGGAAATTACATTTTGGGATTTCATATGCTTAAATAATGTAGTGATTGAAGATTCTATAATGGAGCTTTACCTAATTTTATATTGTTTTTTTCACCAATGTTGGAAGAAAAGGAACTGAAACTTTCTATTAACATTAGTTTCTGAACAAAAAATATATGAAATAGGTTTATTTTTTAATCTGCATTTTATTTATCACAAAACCTTTTGATTTTATTTTTATTTTTTTCACATTTACTTCAGTTTGTAATAAGTGAAGTAGATTATTCAAGTTTACACTTTATTAATTTATGCAGAAGCAGAACATAATATTAGGACTTTTTTAATGTAATATGATTATATTTTGATTCCTAGAGACATTTCAAGGTACATTTTGAGTAGTAACTGGACTTCCTTTGAGTAGTTGGAACTCACATTTACTTCTATTGAGTACTGACTGGACTTCCTATCAGTAGTTAGAACTCACATTTACTTCTGTTGAGTACTGACTGGACTTCCTATCAGTAGTTAGAACTCACATTTACTTCTATTGAGTACTGACTGGACTTCCTATCAGTAGTTAGAACTCACATTTACTTCTGTTGAGTACTGACTGGACTTCCTATTAGTAGTAGGAACTCACATTTTCCTTTGTTATCAATAGTTATCAACATTAAGTTTGGAATCCTTGGTTTAAGTGTATTAGATATTATTCAGTTTGACATGTTCATATAGAAAGTTGGTTAATTTCTTTTCAAGAAGTTGTTGTTTCCTTTTTCACCTGCATCACCAGCTGTGAGTTCATGTCTAGGAACCGCTTTTTCCATCAATCTTAACACTTAGACGATATCTAGTTTGTTTAATCTGTAATTGCAACAGTTTTCATTCAACATTATTCAAACTTTACCTAGTGATCACATAGTAAAGATACACACCTCATATTTTGGACAGATTTTACCAAATTTTACATAAATATTCAGTGTGAGGAAATTTTTTTTTTAACATGACATTCTATAGATTGTGTATTCTATAACTGCAGCCATTTTCATTCAGCAATATTCAAACTCTGAACACACATTGAAGATATGCACTATTTTGGACAGATTTGACCAATTTACACAATTCAATTGTGTGAAACTTTGCATGTTTGTATAATCTATAACTGCAAGAGTATTTCATTATCAAATTCTGCCTAGTGATTGAACACAAATTGGAGATATGCATCTTTTGAAACATATTGATGATGTAAGCCTCTTACTAGGGGCTGTCATAGTCATGATCGTATGGTAATTGGATTTTCAACTACCTGTGAAATCAGTGCCTATCACTACTAAAGTTGTGAGTTCAAATCCCGCTCATGGCGAGATGCACTCGATGCAACATTGTGTGATAAGGTTTTCTCCGGTTTCCTCCACCTAATAAAACTTACCACCACAATATAGCTGAAATATTGTTGAAAGTGCAGTTAAACACCATAACCCTAACCCTTAAATCTCTTTCTGGTATTTTGAAAAAAAAGTTTTATCAGATACATGTACAATGTATTTAATGTGTAAACCATAATCATTTCCACCAAATTTATTTAATTTTAAACTGATAATTAACCATACTGTTCACCTGAACAACATTATACAATTAATGACTTTCCATGAGGTGAAGTATTTATCAACCAATGGAACATGATATTCACCAAGGCCGCCTCGTCCGAGGTGAATATCATGTTCCATGGTTTGATCAATCCTTGTATTCACCGAAATTGAAAGTCATTAATTGTTTTATTATATGACATTAAATCAAATTTAAGTCAGTATTCTATTGAATTCATCATCATTTACTGTTGCAAAGCACTGACTTTGTTCTCCAGACACACCTGTCTGCACAATGTCTGCCATTATTAATTTAATTGTGTACAGAAAGTAGTTAGTAAGAACACATCTGATTAGTCGATGACAAAAATTAACCCGATGATGATTGGCTACTACTTTTAAGATAATTGGGAAACATCATTTCTATTTTATTGTATCTGGAGAAACTTTGAAATATTATGTTCACCTCTCGTGACTTTTTGCACGGTGATTATAACGTTTTATCAAAGAACGTTACAAGGGACGTCAGCCAACTAGAAAAGACATTTTCTGAAGTCATATAATAATCTTTATTATTACTTATTGCATACATACAACCTTTTACCAAATACCAAGGGGCCGTTGTGGCCGTGATCGTATGATCCTATGCAATCAGTGCCTATCACCACTGATGTTGTGAGTTCGAAGCTCGATCAGGGTGAAATGTACAACATTATGTGATAAAGTTTGTCAGTGACTTGGCACAGGTCGGTGGTTTTCTCTGGGTCCTCCGGTTTCCTCCACCAATAAAACTGACCGCCACTATATAACTGAAATATTGTTGACAAGTGGTGTTAAACACCATAAAACTAACAAACAAACAACCTTTGTGCAGTGATACAAGTTCAGAACCAATGATCTGGTTTATTACAAAAGTCATTATAGTTAAATAATTTACTCAAGAAATATAGTTACTATAATATTAAAGCTTGTACATATTATCTTACTTGTTCAGGATTGTACATAAACTGACACACTGCCAACTTTTACAGTAGTTATTGATTAACAGCTTTAACTTTATTTAGAAAAGAAAATGATTACTTAAATCATATTTTGACAAAAATGAAGTTAAACTATGACCCATATTGTAGCTTGTCCTGTATAAACCTATTTTAATTATAGGTATTTGGAACAAGACAACTCATGTTGCTGTTAAAACATTAAAACCAGGAACCATGTCAACTGAAGCTTTCTTAGCAGAGGCACAAATCATGAAACAATGTAAACATGAAAAGCTAGTTAGACTTTACGCTGTTTGTTCTGATGGAGAACCTATGTATATTGTGACAGAGTTAATGGCTAAAGGAAGTCTACTGGATTATTTACGATCAGATGAGGGCGATTTTATAAAATTCCCACAGTTAGTTGATATAGCAGCACAGGTAAATTTGATCTCCTCGTTAGAATTTGATAGGTTAATTTTTATGGACTACACCTGTTTGTACATGCTGGTACCTATAATTAGCTCCTCCATTATACACTAAATACTTGTTAAAAGTCACGGAAACAACCTAAGTTTATAAAAGGCATTGTTGACATCAGGAAGAAGCACATTCATGGAAAAGTTACAAGAATTCTAAATGCAAATTTGGCGATTATAATATACAGATAAATTAAGGATAAATCTTAGATTATTTTTTGCTTACCTGGGCGTCTAAGGTGTTTTGTTAACAGGCGAGTCAAACAATAAAGTATTATGTTATTAAAAAAAAAAGAAAAAAGAATGAATCTTGGGGATTTTGACAAAATGTGTGTGAAAATGGTAACCTGCTGTGCGATATAAATTTGGCAGGATAAGGATTAAAAAGCATGTGCAACTCTGCGAAAGGTATACATCTGCAGTTATAATGAGAGATAAGAATAAAGGACATTTTATAAGTAGTCATATAATGAAGAGTAATACTGGACAAAGTTAATTGTGATATAGTTAATTGTCATAAAAGTTCATTTAAGAAATAAGTCATTGAAGCCAGAATGTGTTGGGAGTTTTAACATGGATTGGCAGATATTAGTATTTTATCCCGAGCCAGAAGCGAGGGATAAAATTTACTAATATCCACCAATCCATGTTAAAACTCAAAACACATTCTGTCATCCATGATTTATTTCGATTCTGATATGTCTAAGAGTACAAATACGGTAGTCTACTTTGATTGGAAGGCGGTAATTTATATTTACGCTTGCAGAAAATGTCGCACACAATTTATGTAACTCGAATAATACTGCACCCTCTATCGGCATTATTCGGGTTACAATTTATGCTGCCAATGGAAAAGTCTGTCACATTCACCGGCACATGTGCTAATGAGATTATACCAAATGGATAACTCTCTCATTTGTTAACAAAGTGAAAGAAGGAGGTCATGTTAGAATGTCATATACAGGGTTTCCTCTGGGTTGAATTTTTTTTGAGCCAACACTTGAGCCAAAAACTAAATTTTTGAGCCACTTTAAAATATTTTGAGCCATAAATACTTCAAAAAATTTTGGCACTAAAAACGCACATAAATATTAATCATATATTTATTTTCTTACTGCATACATGTTAAAAAAATATAAGGGTACATGTACTTTTTGAAATACAATAGCACAATAATGTTTCAGTTACTATTACAACCATAAAAGACAAATAGATAAAAAATATGATATAACACTCTGTTGTTTAAGTTACTATCATAACCATAAAAGGCAAGTAAATAAAAATACAGACTAAAAACTGTTCTATCTTTTTAAAACTGAGCAAATTCTCCTCTGCTTTCATGATGACCACCTCCTAAAAGCTTCTATAAAATTAAATGTATTTGCCAATGGCCCCTCCAATGAAATAATCATTAAATTGTATAAATTACAAGTGTTAAGTCTGTTCCTTAATTTTGTTTTAATTAAGTTTTGTCTACTAAAGCCTCATTCACACTCAACAGATGGCCCCATAATTCGGACAGTTTCATTACTTTTCCCAGAGTATTACTTTCAAAAACTAATTTTCTTTTTCGTCCCATTTTAAAAACGTAAAATGGAGTTAAAAATTTCGATGCGTTTAAAATAAATGACAAGTTTCTTAAATTTATATGAAAACAATTCACGAACTGACAGAGAGAAGTCATTCACCCAAGACAATTAATTAACACCTTTGTTTGACTTGCCTTTTATGTATTTCACAAGTTAATTATCCTTTCAACATATAAACATTATGAACAGCTGATTATCGATTTTCTGTCACTTGATCAGTTCATGGGTAACATTCGAAACTTTCCAAATAGCGTTATGGGAGTTCCGAAGTAACGAACTAGAAAATGACCGCCACAACAGATGATGAACATTCGAAATCTTTTGCGCCACATTTTTGAGCCAAAGTAAATATTTTATTGACAAAATCATAGATTTTTCGCCAAATGCGCAAATGGTGCACGCCAACGGAAATCCTGATATAGTTAATTGTCATATAGTTCATTTGTCTTTTATTCAGATTGCAAGTGGAATGGCTTATTTAGAGGCAAAAAAATTCATACATAGAGATTTGGCTGCAAGAAACATTTTGATTGGTGAAAACAATGTAGCTAAAGTAGCCGACTTTGGATTGGCTAAAATTATTGAAGATGATGAATATAACCCAAAACATGGTAAGATTGTCGTGAATTTAAATAAGATATAAATAATATCTGTAAATTAAATCAAGATTTTGTAGTAGATATTTATCCCTTGCTCTAGTTTTCTTAGTTTGATTTGGTTTAGGTTTGTTTTGGTTTATGGTGTTTAATGTCACTTTAAACAATATTTCAGTTAAATCATGGTGGTCAGTCTTATTGATGGAGAAAACCACCGACCTGTCACAAGTCATTGACAAACTTTATCACATAATGTTGTATCGAGTACACCTCGCCATGAATGGGATTTGAAATCACAGCTTTAGTGGTGATAGGCACTGATTGCACAGGTAGTTGTAAATCCAACTACCATACAATCACGAACACGACAGCCCCTTTCTTCGTTTGATAAAGTTCAGTCCATGAATAAGAGAAGGATTTAGTTTGAAAGAGGAATTGAAATACGACAGTAGAGACGATTTAAATCAACAAAAATATGCTTAGTATAGACAACTGACATGATCATGTTTGTTTGATGGTGTTTAACTTCACTTCAACAATATTTCAGTTTTATTGGTGGAAGAAACCGGAGTACCCGGAGAAATCCACCGACTTGTCGCACAAGTCACTGACAAACTTTATCACATAATGTTGTACACCTCGCCCTGCTCGAGATTCGAACTCACAACATCAATGGTGATAGGCTCTGATTGCATAGGTAGTCCTAAATCCAACTACCATACAATTATGGCAACGTCGGCCCCTTACATGATCATGATGTCTATCAATCTTACAAGGAGAACGTCTTAATATTGATAATGGTCTATTAAGCAGACAGTTTCCCCAGTAGTCAAAAGTAGAACATAAATTTCTTAACTGTTCCTAATAATTAATTATTATATTTAGTCTTAAAACATCATCTATGACCATTTTGTAATTGTAATTGGTCACAGATGTATTGACAACGATGGTTTTGTATATCACACATGGACAATTGGTTGGAATTTGTTTTAAATCTTTATTCAAATTTTAAAATTGTAAAGTAATCTAAAAAAAAATTCTTTAGAAAATCCAACTTATTATCCTTAAAAAAACTACAACATTTTTGTTTTGTCAATAGGTGCAAAGTTCCCAATAAAATGGACGGCACCAGAAGCAGCATTGTATGGAAGGTTTACAATTAAATCAGATGTCTGGTCTTATGGTATATTACTGGTAGAACTGGTTACACGTGGACAAATACCATACCCTGGTAAGTAGAACTTGTTACACATGGACAGATACCATATCCTGGTAAGTAGAACTTGTTACACATGGACAGATACCATATCCTGGTAAGTAGAACTTGTTACACATGGACAAATACCATACCCTGGTAAGTAGAACTTGTTACACATGGACAGATACCATATCCTGGTAAGTAGAACTTGTTACACATGGACAAATACCTTACCCTGGTAAGTAGAACTTGTTACACATGGACAGATACCATATCCTGGTAAGTAGAACTTGTTACACATGGACAGATACCATATCCTGGTAAGTAGTATGTGTTACACATGGACAAATACCATATCCTGGTAAGTAGAACTTGTTACACATGGACAGATACCATATCCTGGTAAGTAAAACTTGTTACATATGGACAGATACCATATCCTGGTAAGTAGAACTTCTTACACATGGACAAATACCATATCCTGGTAAGTAGAACTTCTTACACATGGACAGATACCATATCCTGGTAAGTAGAACTTCTTACACATGGACAGATACCATATCCTGATAAGTAGAACTTCTTACACATGGACAGATACCATATCCTGGTAAGTAGAACTTCTTACACATGAACAGATACCATATTCTGGTAAGTAGAACTTCTTACACATGGACAGATACCATATACTGGTAAGTAGAACTTTTTACACATGGACAGATACCATATCCTGGTAAGTAGAACTTCTTACACATGGACAGATACCATATCCTGGTAAGTAGAACTTGTTACA
>MJUT01053106.1:0-38149 GCA_002080005.1 Gigantidas platifrons | reverse complement strand
ACCATATCCTGGTAAGTAGAACTTGTTACACATGGACAGATACCATTTCCTGGTAAGTAGAACTTGTTACACATGGACAGATACCATATCCTGGTAAGAACATTTCTATAGTTGATTTATCTGTGGTCTTATAATAGGATTACTACTGTAAAATCAAGCATCAGAAATTGTTGTCACATTTGTATACAAACTTGAAGCCACCTGTGATGGTGTGATTAGTGTGTTCACCTTGAATGTGGTAGATCGTGGGTTCGAATCCTGGTCATGTCAAACCAATGATTAATTAGTATTTACTGCTTCTCTACAAAGCATGCAACATTAAGGAGTAGGAGCTAAGACTGGCTGGCTTGGAATCATTATAATTATAATGTGTCTGTGTGGAGCGACATGTCTACCCATAGACTGTTGTTTCAGTGAACTAGCACTATAAAAATTCAACCAATCATTTTAGTCTAGTATTAAGTTGACATCATTGGCATCTCATAGAAATTTAATTTGTTGTCATCATGATACAACTGAAAAATTGTTCACTTGGTGTTAAACAACAATCACTCACTTAAAAATATGGACAATTCAATATAGTGGTCAATAAACATATCACTTACAATTTTATAATGTGTTAATATCACTTGGCTGTAACAAGACCATATCTAGTGTAAGGTCAGTAAGCTTTAGGTTTAGACAGTGACTATAGTGGCAACTTAATTTGTATTTTAGGTATGCAGAACAGAGAAGTATTGGAACAGATTGAGAGAGGTTACAGACAAGCCAAGCCTAGCAAATGTCCAGAATCTATGTATGACCTTATGAAGAAATGTTGGGACAAAGTTCCAGCAAATAGGCCAACATTTGAATATCTGTTTAATTTCTTTGATGATTATTTTGTGTCGGCTGAACCAAATTATAAGGAAACTGATGACTATTAATGATGTGATATCATGTATGTAATCATGGAAAAAAACCATTATATACTTCAAAAGTATGACGAATAAAATCCAACATATGATCAACTACTGAAATACAAATCAACACTTTATAATGGTGAACAACTGAAATACAAATGAACACTTTATCATGGTCAACAACTGAAATGCACATCAACACTTTACCATGAACAAAGCTGTTATTCTAGAGAAATTATATTATGTTTGAATAAACAAAATATTTGACAAAGAGGATGTGTAAAATATGAATGTTT
Organism: Gigantidas platifrons; assembly: GCA_002080005.1. Lineage (NCBI taxonomy): Eukaryota > Metazoa > Mollusca > Bivalvia > Mytilida > Modiolidae > Gigantidas > Gigantidas platifrons. Next base: position 36,951 of record MJUT01053106.1, on the reverse strand, counting down.
ATTTGATGTCTCTACAATATTAATAAGATCATTAGTGCTTGAAATTGTTTATAATTTTACAGATTTATATATAATCACAATTTCATCAATTAATTCTTCATATTTGTTATAAAAATTAAAATATTAATAAAAGTACCAGCCTTGTTGCAGGATCGACAAGGATATGACCAAAAAAAAACAATATATGGAATAAATATTTTTTAAATCAATATTCTGATTTGTCACAACATTTCTGTAAAATGATATCATTTTACTTATGTATATAAAATACACAGAACAAATGTAAAGTAAAATGAGTAATCAAATCTGAGGCAGTTGTAATCAGCAAAGAGGGAAAACAATATGATAGTTGGAACGCATTTGTTCGTTGAGGCCATGCAATGACAATATAATTATTCAAGTATTAATGACACTGATTAAAATGCCAATTTGAGTTTTATTTTCTGAAAAGCATTTAAATACTTGTCAATAATCCAAAATTTTCACAAAATGGAGGAAAACAACATAAGAAGTGACAGAGAAATTATGTTAAAAGTCATTCTAAGATTTTTAAATACACAATTTGCAATGTTTGTCAGTTTTATGATATTTTTATTATTTTATTATATAAAGCCATTTTTTGCCATAAAAGACCTGTTTAATGTAAATCTGCTTTTTCCATTGAGGATCCTGATTTACATGCATTGAAAAAAGTTATTAGGAAAATATATAATGCACAAATCAAACTGATGGTTTCTAAGTTAAATGTTGTGTTGAAATTGTGAAATCCTGATATACCCAAAGACGTACACAAATTTTATTTTCATGCAACAAGAGGAAAAAAATAATTAGGTGGAAATTATTGAAATATATCGTGTCTGTATGGTGTATTTGCCAAAAAACGACAGGATTTGAAACTGGACAAATTTGACGAGCCTTCTCTTTAGATGTGTTTTTGAAGAATACCCCTTACAAACATGATTTATCCTGCAATCGTGTGATTTTGACTATAAAAAATACTAATAAATGGGTCCAATAAGCTTTAGTTATATTTAGTGATGGGCATAATAAAGCTTTTCTGATACCTGATTCATGTAAAGTGAATGGAAAGGACATTAAACGTGTAAGCACTCACTTGATAGAGGACAGCCTTGAATATGATTTAGAACTACGCATGTTTTTGCTCTTTTCAATAAAATTTGATTGTTGTTTTGGAATTTTTCACATTGCAGGATAAACACAATATATGTATATTGTCCGAGAAAAAAAATTATTTGGCTGCAAAACAGACTAAAAAATCTCTCCAAAGACTTTCTTTTCTACCTGTTTCTAAAACTTCTACAAATAATGTTTTTATTTTCCAACGATAAACATATATTGTATGTATGTATATTTCTATAAAACTATGGTGAGCACCTGGTGTCATATTGCAAAGTGAAGACAATTGGATTGTAATGATTCAGTAGACTTTAAAATGTAGTTCATGTGATATGTCATAGTTTTAGTATGTTATTAGTATTTCTTACGAGAAATACAATTTAATGTTATATGTTACTGTTGTCATTTGTTGATTTTTATTATTCATTTATTTTTTGACAAATTTACTCATTGTTATGAACATGTGTGGGTAGTTTTAGTTTATAATTATTTTATTTGATCAATGATACAAAGAGGATCAGATACCAGTCTTACTAACTTATACGTGGGTAATACATTATGTATATCCCTCTAAGAGTACATATACAACTGTTTTCTTATTGTCATAAGATGTTTCTACTCAAGCTACATTCCAAAAACAAGATCTATGCATTCTATATATTCAATGAAGTTTTTTCCTTTATAGGAATTCAGTGTGTGTGTGTGTTATTTACCGAAACCAATATATTTATATTATATGAATGTCTAAAAAGTATTCACAACAAGACCACGTGCATAACTAAAGTAGTATTAACAAATAATTACTGATTTAAAAATGACAACATTTTCATCTCACTTGAGGTACTTTATAAATGTTTGATTGTCACAGAAGATTGAAATTGGTCACGACTGTCAGTGAGATGAAAATTTTATCATTTTAAAGCAGTAACTATTTGTTACTACTTTAAAAAAGTATTTTGTGTTGTTACGCAAATGTTTTAAACGTTTTTATTCTTTTTTATTTATGCAGTATTATCATTTTCATTGATGAACCTAAATCTTGCTGGCAACTCTACAAATACAACGCTGTTAATCCTATTCTAATGCATTACAAACAAATCTTTTGAGCCACGAAAAGTTCTGAAAACAGAATGAAATAAAATGCTGCGATATAAAGTTGATGAATTTAGCACATTAATGTCATCAGCAAAACATTTTTAGAGCATAACGTAAACATTAGAATTTTGGGGGGTTACTTGTAAGCCCCAGATCTGAATCAAGATTTCATTAAAACTAGTTTTTGAGACAGATGGTGTTTTTTTTTTCTGTTTTCCGACATGTGATACTTGGATTTGACAGTAAAGAGAAGCCAAAATTTTAGAAAACTTTTTAAAATTTGCTTTAGAATACTGAATACATTTTATGTATATATCCATATATATTTAAATCAAAAAGTTTTTGTTTCAATTTTGATGGTAAATGATATGGTATTGAAATATTTGATTGATTTTCTGTAGATTTTTAACATTTTATACTGTATGTTTTCTGTCTATTTGATATTTTTATTATACATATTTCTAATCCAGTAGAGTATGATGTTATATTAAATAATGAGTACTACAAATTCTTAATTATCTTATTACAGTGAAACCTGCATAAACTGAACCCTGTATAAGCTGAACTATAAATAAAGTCCCAAAGTAGGATATCTTTGTTAATTTAACCTGTTTAAACAGGAAATCTGTCTATTCAAAATGCAAAAGTTGGCCTAAGGAGGTTTGATGAACCAATTTTAGTGGATTGTATCAAACCATTTGATGAATAATTGTCACCCTATACTTGTACTGACCCTAGAAGTGAGTGTAGGGGAGGGGGTACAACAAATTTACCTATCTAAAGCATGCAATGTTTCTCCAAACTAAGTTCGATCCCCGCTCATGGTGAGGTGTACTCGATACAATATTATGTGATAAAGTTTGTTAGTGACCTGTGTCAGGTCGGTGGTTTTCTCTGGTTAGTCTGGTTTCTTCCACCAATAAAACTGACCACCACAAAATATAACTGAAATATTGTTGAAAGTGGCATCAAACACCATAAACCAAACCAAACCAAACCAACCAAATAGAAGTACCACTACCTGGTAATCCAGATTACTTCTATTGGTGATCTCAGATAATGGATTATATCTAACATGATCAATACCTAAAAGATTTAACCATAATAATAAATTAAAAATTAACATATTTATGTCAGCAAATTAAAATAAATTGATGATGTCACTAGAGCCATTATTATTTGTATTTTACATTTAAATTTTACCATTGTCTTTAAAATGGATGGTACTATTAAATCTAGTGAATATGATTGGTGCAAATGTGGTCATGTGACAGTAAATAGGAAAGTTTTTCACTCAGATGTTCTTTTTGTAAAATATTTGATATGGTATGACCATTTTAAGTACTATGATTTCACTATTGAAATGAATGAACACCAAAGAAAATCCTGCATTTTTTACAAAGCTTGATGTGACAAAGATTGTGAAAACAATTCATTGTCTGACAGAGTCATGTGGTGTTCACCGTGCAAACAATATCAGATAGACTGGTAATTATATGTGTTCTTCAGACATTGTAGCTTGTATGAATGAAAGTGAAATTGTATTAGCCTTGATCTTCCATTTCAATCAATATAATTTAACCACAGATCCATAAACTAGTAATCGTTTATCTAACTCATCTTCAGTATTACTTATTAAATCATTATCGCTTCGAAACACAATTAAAGATGAATATTTAGATGAAATGGTATATGATGAAGACAAAAAATGTGAATTATTAAATAATTATTTTAGCTTAGTATCTAAGTTGGAGGAAGAAAATACACCAGTCCCCCCTTTCGAAAGTAAAACTAATGACACAATTACCGACATTTTTGTGACTGCTAGTGAAATTGTAGATATTATTCATATATTAGACCTAAAAAAAGCGTCCTGTCCCGACAAAATTAGCCATAAAATGCTCAAAATAGCCCCAGAAAAAATTGCCGAACCACTTCAAATTATCTTCAACAAATCTTTACGACAAGGCCAGTATCCTTCAAGCTGGAAAATTGCACACGTGATAGCTATTTTTAAAAAAGGGGATGCCTCTTTGCCTTCAAATTACCATCCAATATCTTTAATTAGTTGTGTTGGTAAAATTATGGAGAGAGTAGTCTATAAAAATGTTTATAATTATCTTGTTAGAAACAAACTTATATATGAGTATCAGTCTGGCTTTCTTCCGAAACATTCTACTATCCACCAGTTGTTAGAACTATACAACTCTATACTCAATTCACTAGAAAAAAAAAAATTTTGCTGTTTTTCATTCTGTGACTTTTCCAAAGCTTTTGATAAAGTTTGGCACAGGGGTTTAATACTTAAAATGAATTCTTATGGTATAAAAGGTCCTTTAATCAAATGGTTTGGAAATTACTTGTATCAAAGAAAACAAAAAGTGATTAACAGGGCAACATCATCAACTGTTTGTGAAGTCTCTGCTGGGGTCCCCCAAGGCTCGGTATTAGGCCCGTTGCTATTTTTAATTTATATAAATGATATTGGAGAGAAGCTCCTCTCTCTCAGTAGACTCTTTGCAGATGATACTTCTTTAGGTTATTCAAGTCAAAATGTTGTTGAAATTGAAAATGTTATAAATCATGACTCATGACTTGTGTGAACTAAATACCTGGTCCTCAAAATGGTTAATGTCTTTTAATCCAGACAAAACTGAGATTATGTTATTTTCCAATACAGACGTTAGATATAACTTTAATTTCTCATTTAATGGAAACACTATCCTTATAACAATGTGTCATAAACACTTGGGTGTAACCTTGTCAAGTGATGCTAAATGGAATAACCATATTGAAAATATAATCTTAAACGTATCAATACATTTAGGTATACTGCGAAAATTAAAATATAGGTTAAGCAGACAAAATCTAGAAAAACTGTACTTCGTATATATCCGCCCAATTTTTGAATATGCCTGTGAAATATGGGATAATTGTGGATTGTGTAATTCAACCAAACTTGAAACATTGCAACTAGATGCTGCAAGGATTGTAACTGGTTTACCAATTTTTACAAAAACAGATAAATTGTACTCAGAAACAGGATGGACTACTCTCTCTAATAGAAGACATAATAGGAAACTCCAATTATTTTATAATATAAAGAACGGACATGCACCAAATTATCTTAGAGAACTTATTCCTCCTACTGTACAAAGCTCAACTATTTACCCTTTAAGAAACGGTTCGGATTTAATAATACCTTTTTGTAGACTTTCGATCACAACTTAATCTTTTATTCCATCTACTGTTAAACTCTGGAACCGGCTAGATCAATCTGATCGTAATCTTGACACATTAACTAAATTCAAAATAGTCATTCGAAAGGAACAGTCAGATAATACAAAACATATCCCGAAACATTTTTATTATGGTCCCAGAAAACTTAATATTATTCTAACTCAACTTCGTAACTCGTATTCATTTCTATATTATGATCTATCAAAGGTCAATATAGTAAATGATGCTGCTTGTTCCTGTGGAGCCCCACGGGAAGATGCATTCCATTATTTTTTTACTTGTCCTAAGTATACCGAAATAAGACTTAATATGATGAATAATTTAAATTGGGTACAGACAATCGATCTGAATATACTAACTCGCAGGTCCGATGACTTAACATACGAAGAAAATATTAATATCTTCAAACACGTTTTCAATTTTATTAAATCTTCAAAAAGATTCCTTGTAGTATAATTACTCGATAATTATCTACTCTCCAACATCGCATCCATCCAACACAATTTTTATTTTTTGTTATTAATTCGTTTATTACATTATTTACAGTATATTTTCTATATATATTATATGCATGCTCAGAATGATCATTATACTATGTGAATTTATTGTAATAATGGGAGAAGACTTCATAAGTTGGCAAAACTTGTGTCCTATCCCTTTTGTTAATTTAACAAATAAAATCATCATAAACCAAATCATTATCATTGGCTGTGTGGTTTTCTACCTATCAAGCACTAATTGTGATGTCAAACCACAAGTTCACTTGTTAGGTCGAAATCTCACTATTGTTGAAAACATGACATCATACGTACGCTACTGGTACCAAAAAAGTTATTGTTTAATAGATGTGAATATATTGAAGTAAATAAGACATAAATTGACAGGTATCACCAGTTAATGAACATACTATAATTGACAGGTATCACCAGTTAATGGACATACCCGGTACTAGGTCCATTTTATTTGTTTTGTTATATTTTCCTGGCTGAAAGTAATAGGTAAAGATTTTTTATGGATTATTTAATTGTTTAAGCTGTAGTTATATGTTTGTACAATTTATATTAATATACATAGATTTTTACATTGTAAAAAGAACCAGATATTTTTATATTTTATTGACATTATTTTCATCATGTATCTCACACATTTATTTCCATATATATGTGTTTAACTCCAATGGTAAGTTTATTGACTTATAAAGAACAAAAAGCATGTTAAACTATAAATATAAATCTTCAACACTAAAGTATTTGTATCCAGAATTCTGTTTTCTTTGGTCCTTTTAGGACAAAAAAGTGTTAAATGTCAGAAATATCTTATAAATACAAAATGTAGAAGGGGACATTTCTTGTCATTTGTTGTTAGATATTTTTAGACAACAAGGAAGAGTTCTACCAGAGGTCAATTTGGGAGGTAAAATTTTTTATTCAAAACTCACTAGTAGGGAAAAGAAGATGATGGCTGTTTTAAATTAAAATGACAGAAAGTACTAAACCAACCTTAATTTTGGAGGAAAAACACTTGATCTTTTCAAAATTACATAATTTGTAAGAAAAAAAAAGGAATTTCATCAGTGAATGATTTCATTAAACTTTCCATATTTCATTCATATTTTAAAGATTGTACCTGTACAAAACCAAAATATGGATGATTAGAAGAATGTTGATTTATCTACAGACCAGTGAATATTCATTATCATCATGACAATCAATAATACCCCCGTGTGACAATAAGTCGGTCAGTCATTGGATAATGTTTAGTTATTTTTTTCATGTATGAAAAGTAAACATTTTTTTCTTTGCAATTATGTTCCTCATCTATTCTTGCTCACATGTGTAAAGTTCCATGGAAAAAAGATCGATAATAATAACACACTGACACATATTTGTTTACTCCCTTTTTCCAAATGGCGTCCCATTACGTCACATAAGGCCGGTCAAAGGTCAATAAAGCACCTGTTTTTGTCATAGGCCAACTAAACTTAAAAAGTAAACCAGATTAAGAAGGTACAGAATTTTAGCTTTTTCTGTGTAAATTGTTTTGTCTGAAAAATTTCAAAAGATGTCTTTTTAAATACATTTGTAGTTTGAAATTGAAGCATTAAAAATAATTCATGATGCACATATTAACTTGCTTACCCATAAAATAAAGTATTTAATCCAGTGAATTTTGGTGTTTTTGCTTTTGTCAATACAATCTATTCTAGACTACATTCTGTCATACTTTTGTAAAACAATTAATGACTGATTTCATTATTTTAATCACATTTAATATCCCAGAATACATCACTCACTCACAAAGAACAATCAGCCATTTTGGTAGAATGTGAATGATCAATCATGGCCTACATTCCAGAAACGGTCATGAACTGTGATGATAATTATGTCAGCAAACCGGAAATATAAAAATGTTTGGGGAATACCATCCCTTAAAATAGATTTCACAGGCAGAATGACCAGGTAAAAAGGACATTAGTAAAAAGGTGCTTTTTTACTTACTTGGAATTTGTTCATTTCAATCTTACTTGTTTTAATCGCATTTTATAATCTTCAAGTATTAAAACACTGCTTCGGCGTCTATATACGTTATAAATATACAGAATGGTGTCATTGGACTCGTGCTGCGTGAGAATAGTAAATCAAAACAAATGACCGACTTTATTGCATGACCGAGCAGATGTCACGACACGATATATATTTTCAAATTTTTTTTATTCATTAATAAATCTATGCAAATGAAATCTTCAACCATACTGACACAACAAACAAAACTGATATTTACTTAATAATATCCAATAGATACCTTTGGATTAAATTATCATTAAACATTTATTTCTGTTTTCTTCCGTAAATGTAATTAGGAATAATGGCAAAATATCAAAATATCAAAATATCAGTGATTTTTTTTAACATATTTCATGTATTATATAATGTTGAAAATATTGTTGCCCTGCCCTCACAACTAGTGATTATCTCAAGATTTTAAAATTAATTGTTTTGTGTATCATTTATTGCTTAAAGTTATATTCTACATTGCATATTGTATAAACTAATAAAAACATGTTTTATTTAATTGTTTGTCGTTTGATTTATCTGCCCTTGTATCTAAAATGAAAAACAAAAAATACCACACTGTCAGAACAGTTTCAAAATCTAATAGAAAAACAAAAATACCACACTGTCAGAACAGTTTCAAAATCTAATAGAAAAACAAAAAATACCACTTTGTCAGAACAGTTTCAAAATCTAATAGAAAAACAAAAAATACCACTTTGTCAGAACAGTTTCAAAATCTAATCCAAAAATTGTAAACACGGAGGCAAATTTGATACCCCTAACACTCGTATACAATGGCTGCTCACTGACTTGATTTGATTATTGGGGTTTTAACGCCACTATATTTCAGCTATATCATGGCGACCACTTTTAGTGGTGGAGGAAGCCGGAGATAACCACCGACCATGAGCAAACAACTGGTAAACTTTATCACTTGCGGCTGCGAGTCGAGTGCACCCTTTTTAGCTCACCTGGCCAAAGGCCACGTGAGCTTTTGCCATCAGGTTTTGTCCGTCGTAAACTTTTCACATTTTAATCTTCTCCTCAGAAACCACTGGGCCAATTTAGACCAAACTTTGGTGGAATGGTCCTTGGATGGCCCCCTTCCAAAACTGTGTCCGGTGATCCCGACTTTCTTTCAACCAAGATGGCGGCCAAGCTTAAAATAGAAAAAATGGGGGATGCAATTTTAATTGTCCATTGCTGCTTTAGTATAAGTCAACAGAGTTCAAATTTTAACTGCAGCTACATGGCAAGGAGTAATTTAACATATATTTCTGTTTTTTCTGTGAAATTTTTCTTTCAGCCGATTTATACCGATTATGCAATTTTTGATAAAAGATCACATTTAAATCTTATTCTCTGAAACCGCTGAACCAAATTAAATCAAACCTGGCAGGGATGGTCCCTAGGTGGGTCCCTTTCAAAATTGTGTCCGACAGCCCTGCCCTCCATTCAAGATGGCTAATGTTGCTAAAAATAGAAATTTCTTCATTTGTCCATTGTTGTTTTAGTATAAGTCAAAATGAGCTTAAATCTTAACTGCAGCTACATGGCAATGAGTAGTTTAACATATATTCCGTTTTTAGCTCACCTGGCCTTTAGACCATGTGAGCAATTGCCATCACTTTTTGTCTGTCGTCCGTCCGTCAACATTTCACATTTTAATTTTCTCCTCAGAAACCACTGGGCCAATTGCAACCAAACTTTGGTGGAATGGTCCTTGGATGGTCCCCTTCCAAAATTGTGTCCGGTGATCCCGACTTCCAACCAAGATGGCCACCAAGCTTAAAATAGAAAAAAGGGGGGATGAAATTAAAACAAAATATTCTCCTTTGAAACTACTGAGCCAATCTCAACCAAACTTTGCTGAAATGATCCTTGGGTGGTTCCCTTCCAAAATTGTGTCTGGCATTTCAGACCTCTGACCAAGATGGCCACCACAGCCGAACTTAATTTAACATAGGACCCTATGGGAAATTCCCATCAAAATCTTCTTGTCTGAAACCATTTGCTCAATAAGAACTAAATTTTGATGAAATAGTCATTGGATGGTTCTCTTCCAAAAATGTGTCTGACGGTTCGGCCCTTTGACCAAGATGGCCCCCACAGCCGAACTTAGCTTAACATAGGACCCTATCGGAAATTGACATAAAAATCTTCTCCTCAGAAACCACTGGGCCAATTGCAACCAAACTTTGGTGGAATGGTCTTTGGATGGCCTCCTTCCAAAGTGGTGTCCGGTGATCCCGACTTCCAACCAAGATGGCCACCAAGCTTAAAATAGTCAAAAAGGGGATGAATTTTTTTTTAAATCTTCTCCTCTGAAACTACTGAGCCAATCTCAACCAAACTTTACTGAAATGATCCTTGGGTGGTCTCCTTCCAAAATTGTGTCCGGCATTTCAGATCTCTGACCAAGATGGCCGCCACAGCCAAACTTAATTTAACATAGGACCCTATGGGAAATCCCATACAAATCTTCTTGTCTGAAAACATTAGCTCAATTGGAACCAAACTTTGATAAAATAGTCATTGGATGGTTCTCTTCCAAAAATGTGTCTGGCAGTTCGGCCCTTCGACCAAGATGGCCCCCACAGCCGAACTTAGCTTAACATAGGACCCTATGGGAAATTCACATAAAAATCTTTTTGTCTGGAACCAGTTGCTCAATTGGAACCAAACTTTGATAAAATATTCATTGGATGGTCCTCTTCCAAAATTGTGTCTGGTGGTCCCGTCCTCTAACCAAGATGGCTGCATAGCTGAACTTAGTTTAACATAGGACCCTATGGGAAATTCACATAAAAACTATCTTGTCTGGAACCAGTAGCTCAATTAGAACCAAACTTTGATGGAATAGTCATTCGATGGTCCTTTTCCAAAATTGTGTCCGTCAGTCACACTCTCCCACCAAGATGGCCACCACAGTGCAGTTGCGTTGTTATTGAAAGCAGCTTTGATCCAGGTGAGTGATTACAGGCTCCTTGGAGCCTCTGGTTGTAATTTACAAAGCCGGGCGCGAACCCATGCCGTATTGGTGATAGGCTTGTATGAGTTGTTAGATCCAACGACCTAACTCATTTAGCCACCCAGGCCCCCTATAATATTGAAAACCTCTTTGTAATAAAATTAATAAGATCTACAACTTTGTATTTTGTTTTAAATTCTCTAAGTTCAGGAAATTGACCCTGATATGTATCTTTATTTTGCATATTTGATTAGTTAAGGTCAGTTTGACCAGTTATTTCATTTCATTGGTTATTTGAGTCACTGGTACTTTTGCGGGGAACATTCTTTTGTTCTATTGAGGCACTCTTATTATTTTTCATATCTTGGAAGGCATATTGTCAACTACTTAGTACTCTAGAAATTCTTTTTGATGATTATTTGAAACCAGCTTGGACTAATATAATATTTCTATTTGGCACCACTAATATTCATTTAAGATTGCCATGATATAATATACTGATGAACAACAGCATAATATTGTGATCTTTGAGATATATCATGTATTTCAAGACCTTTCCACCCCAGTATTTGTTTTTATAGTTTTGCTTATTACTGTTAATGTTACTACTTATAATTTTACTTATTATAATGTTTAGCTTATGCTTCTTTTTTCTTGACTTATGCTTATTTTTGCTATTATTTTGTTTGGTTCATGTGAAGCTATTTTATTTTCACATGTAATAACACTTGTTTGATTAGTAAATGTGCACGAGAGCCATGAACATGTATATAATTTATTTATAGAGAATAAATATTTTGTTAGAATAATGGAATAAAAAACTTGTCATAATTGTAATTTATTTTATTTTAAATATTCTGCTGTTAGTATACATAAATTATCAGAGTTATGTTTCTTGACCCGTTATTTATTGATGTTATTGTTATTACCGGGTGGTATTTTTTTGCTACTAGGAAGAGGATCGGAAGACCTTCCAGTCCGGTTTTTTTGCCAACGGAAGATTTTCGAAAGAGCTTCCGTCTCTTCCTTTCCACGAGGTACATTAGACAGAAGAGTCACGTGATTCAAAATGGAGACCGAAGACCTTGTTCTGATGTGTGACATATCTTGAAGTTAATTCTTGTCCGATTTTGATAATTGTTATATCAATAAATTCAGAATTTAATGTAGTTTTACTCTATAATTTCAAAATAATGTTCTATAGAAATATTTTGAGAATACACAAGTTAAGCACACAACTAAATTAATTTCTTTCCAAACACAATGCAATGATAGTACTTTTGTAGACAAATTATCTAAATCTGTGTTTAAAGTAGCTAACAACGTTTTTGATACATTAGTTAAGCCAATTATGACATATAACTCTGCAGTAACATATTTATACACTTTTATATCTTTATATAGGGCCAAGAAAAGAGCAAGTACCAATGATAAGGAAGTAGACTTATTTAATTTTATCAATAAAAATCCAATTGAAAATTTACATCTGTCCTTTTGCAAATATGTTCTTGGCATTAGAAAGAAAGCTTCAAATTTAGCAGTCAGATTAGAACTTGGAAGATTGCCAGTAATGAACTTTATTAAATCTCAAAGTTTGTTATATTTTGCAAGACTATATACAACAAAAAATAAACCCACTTTTAAAAGAATCCTTTGTACTTTTCACAAATTTAGATTCTCAAGGCATCTACACATGGTTTTCATATGTAAAGAGTATTATTGATGAGACAGGTCTTGATATCTTACAGCTCCAATATACTACTAGTCCAAATCAAGTAAAACTACCCAAGAAATATGTAAAATCAACACTCAAATTTTGCTATGAAAATTAATAAATAATAAGCTTTCAAAATTAGACCAAAAAAGTAAATTATATTTATTCTCAAATTTAAAACAAAATTTATCATTGGAAAGTTACTTGTCTATATCTAATTTTGAATACAGAAAGTTAATAACAAAACTTAGAATTAGTGAACACAACCTATTAATAGAAAAGGGGAGACATTTAAATATTCCCAGAGAGCAAAGTTTATGCTCACACTGTAAGTGTATATATGAGGAGAAACATTTTCTTTTACATTGCAAGATAAATTCTGAATTGAGGTCTTCTTTTTTTAAACATTTTGAACAACAAAAATCAAATTTTTAATAATCAGAAAAACTTTCATATATTTTAAATCCATCAACACCATCTCAAGTAAATAAACTGGGTTCCTTTTTAAAAAGGTCATTAGAACTGAGGACAGGGGAATCCTAACATATTTACTTGAAAATGTCGATTTTATGTTCTCTTTGTTACATGTTTATTTGTATAATTGTCACAAACTGTATTGTTTAATGACAATAAAATTTTGAATTTGAATTTGAATTTGTTTAAATCATGTCGATCACAGGCACTTGGGTCCAGGATATTCTATTCTTCTTCAATGTTATCAATAAAATGTGCATCTACAACGTATATGAACCCGTTTGACATGCTTCGTTGTGAAATAAACGCGCCTTTATTAACTATACCCAATTTTCCTAATATCTACTATATTAGGAAAATGGGGTATAGTTAATAAAGACGTTTATTTCACAACGAAGCATGTCAAACGGGTTCATATACGTTGTAGATGCACATTTTATTGATAAAATTGAAGAAGAAGAAAATATCCTGGACCCAAGTGTCTGCGATGTCGATTTGATAAATATGCTTCAAAAAGTTATTTCAAAATTACTACTATAAACGCCATGTCTTTCTGCTTTTGTTAATCAAATGATTGTCGAAATCGGACATGATTCAGTGACTTCAAGATATATTTTTGAAAAATTGTTGTTTTATATGAAATATATAGGGAATATTGGAAGCGTCTGAATCACAGGCACTTGTTTCTGTAAAAAATATATACCATATACCTAATATTATATTATAATATTAGGTATATGGTATATATTTTTTACAGAAACAAGTGCCTGTGGTCTGAATACTTTTGTCCACTGTCTGTATGTTCCTCCAGATCAAATAGACGGAACGAATCTGTGATCAACATTTATCCGATACAGCTCTTTTATGGTACAAATATACCAAAATTTGTCAAAAATAGGGAGATACATAATATCAAAGACACAACTGCACATACATGTAATATTACAAATGTGTCATCTTAGTCCGAGATTCCTCTGCCGTCCCACGGCATTTTTCGACTTGCTGGAGCCGCTCGGACGGCAGAGGAATCTCGGACTAGTGTCATCTGTGCTACCTTCACAAATATCTCTAAAATCAACTATTTCATTCAAAATAACAAATTCGGCAACATAAGTCGCCATTTTGAATCTTTCGTATTTTATTGCCTCTTCTAGGATTATCTGTGGAAGAGATCAATTGTCATTTGTTTGCACACCTCTGTGGAAGAGCTTCCTGATAGACCTGGAAGAAGGCAAAAAAAACACGCCCCATGGTCTTTATTTGGAAGTACAGTCAATGGACATATAAGTATTCGTCACTCTCGATTTTACACTATATATTTCATATAAAACCACATTTTTCAACAAACAAACAAATTATTGTGAAGTCATTTCTAAACGGATTTTGATCATTTTTGCACCAGAAGAAGCAGAAATATTTAAAGATTATTTGTTTATTTTAGCATGATTTTCCGTTAGATTGACTTTATTTTCTTAATTTAAACAATATTTATTGAGAAAATAATCAGAAAATACAGTACATCAAACATAGTAAATACAGACAGGAATCAGAAACAAGCAATTATTGCTTTTATAAATCTGTCTCTTAATATTTTTATTTTCTAATGATTTAAAGAATTGTTTTGTTTTCTGACGTCAAATTTGCTACATGCTAACAAAAATGAAATCGGAAAAATCAGCTAGACTAGATTAGACTTTTATTACCATACATAATGACGAACTGAATGAATGAAACACATTTACATAAATAAACTGAATAAATGAAACATATTTACATAACGTGATTGTAATTATTACACATGAGTATAAAAGTACAATTGACCTCTATACAGGTAACTTTTATGTAGCATGTCTGGATTATCTATATACAATCTAGGGTAAGTGTCGAAATTTATTGTTATTACTATTATTAAAAACAAAATTCATAAGTAACATTTGAGACTTTCTTGAGAAAAATTGCCAGATTATTTAATACTTTAACATTACAAAATGAAAGTAAACCACTTAACTTATTTTCACTAGGGTTTCTGACAACATTTGTGTTTATATCACCAGAAAACAAAAACCATGCAGACAAAAATTACTATCAGATAAATAAATAAAATTCAAAGTATTCTTGGTGTCTTGAAATAAATTCCGTAAAAATCTGCCCAGAGATAGCTTTAAAATATATATTTTTAAATGTGGTTCTATATGAAATATACGGTAAAAAATCGAAGGTGACAAATATTAATGACGTTCATGGACTGTATTTCGGGTCCCTCTAAAACAAGAAACGAAACAGAAACGAAACGCAACGAAACGAAACGGAACCTGGCGAAACGAAACGGAACCTGGCGAAACGAAACGGAACTTGGCGAAACGAAACGAAACGAAATTGAAACGAAACGAAACGAAACCGGGTGAAACGAAACGAAACGAAAAAGTGAATCGAAACGAAACGAAATGGAAATCGAAACGAAACGAAACAAAACTGAGAAACAAAACCGGAACGTCAAAAAGGATAATGTTTCGAAACATATCTAATACATTCTCATAGTTTAAAATTTGGCAGAGCTCCGTTGATGCCTGTCACTAGTATTAACGGTTCGGTGAACTGTGGACAGGGGAGTTCTTCATATCAAAGCAACAAGCCAAAGGGATAATCCAGAAAATCCTAGGTCCAAAACAAAATGGTGATACAGAGATTACACAAATAGAGACGATAACATAACATAACTTTATTGTTCCAATCAAGGGCCCACAAAAGGCGAAGACATATTATAACGATCATGATTAGTGTGGGTGTATTGCCACTGGTTGCAATACTTGGAAAGACACCAGGGCCTGATGGTGTTTCCCCGTGTCAGATCCAGAACTGCAAGCAATGTAAAGTTAACAATAAAATGAAATACTGACATGCATCATTTATAATTTCTCTGCATAAACTGACTTCTTATTTTCTATACAGTTGTGTTTTTTACAAGTCATTAACCAAATAAATTGTTCTTGTGAATTCACGTTTAAAAGGTTAGGACAACTTTGAAATATGAGTTTATTTAGATTTTGTCTGTCCTCCCTCCTTGTGTTGATTACAAAATGATAGAAAATGACTTTCTTCTTCCATCTCACCCATATTACACTGCTGAAACAACAAGGACAAAAAAAATAAACAGATTTGAAAACGAACGCCATAAAGAAATAAAAGCACTAGCAATCTGAACCCTCACACACAAACCGGGAGTATCACCAGGTGCATCGGAAGGGTTTGCATGATCTACTCTGCACGAGGCACGTGATTAACTTATCGTATAAATATATTGATATATTGCACGTTTTTTCATGAAATTGACACGAAATGTACGCGTGAAGGGACATTCTCTCGGCAGTCATATTAAACAGTCTTTTTAATAACACACAATTTGAGAATTATTGCAGATATTATTTTTAGGCCAAAGTGAAAACAAAACTGTCTCAAAGCGAAAAAAAAGGTCATTTTAATTACGATTTTCTTGCCGTTTTGTGGTTCAATTGATTCCCGCTTGTTGATATTAAAAAGATTGCATAAAAATAGGAAATGTAAAGAAACAACAGTGTGATGAAAAACCAACGGACATGTCAAAACATAACATGATCACATTGCCCGTGAAGGGTATGACGAGCATCTATAAAAGTAGAAATTATACCCTCCCCCCAAAAAAAATCTGATAGAAAATGGAATAAGAGGTGCAAAATGGCAATATAATCAAGATTCTCCGAAAGTTTCATGGACCAGTTAAATAGTTTAGAATGAGTTGGGAGTGCACATTTGGTAATGGATGGACGGACGTACAGACTAAACCCATCACTTTATACTGACCGTTTTTAAAAAAGCCAACGGACTGACGTATGGGTTCAAATAAATTAGCCAACTATTTTCCCATAGGTTCTAAAAAAACTTTCGCCTTGTTTCATTTTGTTTCAATTTCGTTTCGTTTCGCCAGGTTTCGTTTCGTTTCGTTTCGTTTCAATTTCGTTTCGTTTCGTTTCGTTTCGTTTCGTTTCGCCAAGTTCCGTTTCGTTTCGCCAGGTTCCGTTTCGTTTCGCCAGGTTCCGTTTCGTTTCGTTTCTGTTTCGTTTCTTGTTTTAGAGAGACCCCTGTATTTCCGACTGTGATAAATGCTCGAACTTACAAAGTCTTGGTTTTTATTATTTCACTGAGAATTGACCCGACGACATGAAGATACCAGTTGTTTCGGCTTTCTGTTGTGTTTGTAGATCATTGTTCTTTCTTTTGTCCTTTTTCTTTGGCCATTAACTGTGTACAGGTCAAAAGTTACCATTGCGCAAACCCACAAAGCTGCTTATCGTGTCCCCGGTTGGTTGATAGGGAATCCCTCTCGACGAGGTTAAGATACGGAAAGCCTGATCGTAGACCATAGTGTGCAACGTGTTTGGAGAGCGTAACGACTCCTGCTCGTTAAAGACCTCTTTTGCAAATTTCGAAAAAGAGTAGGTACTGTAGCCGCTACGAAAGACTAAATGTTTCGTCCGTACACAATTCTTCATACTTTTTCAATGGCAATGAAAAGTCGTTGACCCGGATCACTCATCCCTTCCCTCATTTCTTGTTATATATTTCTGAACCTGTTCTCTTCTTGAATATAGCTGAAACACTGCTCGCTGGATATTAAGCAATAATCAATCAATCTTTTGGATATTAAAGACAACAGTCTGTCTTTCGATTTACGCTTGACGACCCATTTGGTATCTTCAGACTTTACTTAAATTTGTAGGTGACAATCGTTGCGATTTTCACTTGTTTAAAATTGTGAATTATTCTTCTTCCGGTGTAGATTTTATGGTTTATGGTGTTTAACGCCACTTTACTAATATTTCAGTTATATCGTGGCGGTCAGTTCTATTGGTGGAGGAAACCGGAGTACCCGTAGAAAACCACTGACCTGTCGTAACTGAGTCACTGACCAAGTTTATCACACAATATTATATCGAGCGCACCTCGCCTGTTCAGGATTCGAACTCACAGCTTAATTGGTCATAGGCACTGATTGCATAGGTAATCCTATATCCAACTACCATACGATCATGACTGCAAACCCTTAGCCAAATGGACTGAAACTTGGTAGGAAGCATCTATGGAAGGTCTTCTTTACAGATTGCACATTTCGCCCCGATCTGCACATGGCCGCCACAGGCAATTGTTGTTTCTGATTCGCCGATTTAAACAAATCTTCCCCTCTGAAACCGCTTTACCAAATGAACCGAAACTTGGTAGGAAGCATCTATGGAAGGTTCTCTATCAAAATTGTTCAGTTCGTCCCGATTCGTTAATAAACATAGCCGCAACAGGCAATTATTTTTTCTGATTTATTGATTTCTAAGAATCTTCTGTTCTGAAACCAAGTAACTAAATGAACCGAAATTTGGAAGCACTTATGGAAGGTTCTGTATCCTTGAAAGCTTCCTCAAAACAGAACTTGAAAGGTGAGCGACACAGGTTCAGCCTACTGAGCCTCTAGTTTTACATCAATAAGACTTTGCGTCCTTCGACGTTAGATGAAGATCCACGATTGATTCTGTCATCTGACCGACACGTCAATGCTAAAATCTTCATCTCATCCACCACTGGTCGACTGACATGGGTTTGAATACGTAGTATATACATTTGCAACCCAAATTAAGTTTTATGTGTTTTAAGCTTTCGCCGGTCAATTTGATAAAACTCGGGCCTTACTTTAGTCTGATATTATGGAATTTACCAAATGAATTTAGGGAGGATATGGGGTTAAATCAGTTCAAAAGTTTAATTAGTAAGTGGGAGGGGGATGGGTGTTCATGTTCATTCTGCAACTAACCACGTAAGGCAGCATACCCCACAGGAAAAACCAGTCATGTTTATTTTTGTGCTTTTTATGCATGTAGCTATGTATTTAAAATAATTATTTTTATTCTTTGGTTCTTACAAGTTTTTATTTTATTTTCTTCTTTTTTTTTTTTTCTTTTATAAGAATAAGATAATAATAAGACTTTTAATTTTAATTTTTCTTTTTAATTATTTAAAAAATATTATTTGATTAGTTAGACTGCTGCTTTTCCTGATTTATGTTGGTGCCAGTTTTGAGTATTCAGTATTTTTATTATTATTATTATTATTATTTTTTTTTTTTTGCTGCTTCTTTTTTACTGCTGCTTTATGTTGGAACATCTGTGTGTGGATCTTGAACAAGAGACCAAAGAGGCGCTTGCCACGTGGGTTTCTTGTTCAGATCTATACACAGTCCTTTTATGCCTATATGTCTTAGCCTATTTTAGTTATGTGTTGTTTTTTTTTATGTACTTGTAATTTGTTGCATGCATGTTTATTTATTTATTTATGTATAAGTCGGGTTAAAAAGCTCTACAGAGCTTATGTTTATTGTTTTGTACCACCGACTTTTTAAATAAAATTTACTTGACTTGACTTGATATAGTTGTGATATAGGTTGAATATTTCCAAAAATGACGATAATTAACTGCCATGTTTAACAATTTGAGTTAAATCATATGGTTAGACAAGTTTTAGTTTGAAATTAAAAAAACTAGTATTGATCTTGATAAACTAACTCAGGAGATTTTTTTCTACCCCCCCTTTATGGAAATGTCTGGATCCGCCTCTGATTATTTTCCGTGAGCGGTCTTGTATATGTGTGTTAGGGTATCGATTTTACCACTATCTGTTCTCCGTTCGATTTTGGAAACTGGTATTTCAGTTAATTTTCATTCTATTCCTTGTATTCAAATAAAATCAAAATAAAAAAATAAAACAAAAACTATATGCGATCACATCGGAATGCATGCGGTAGATTTTTTTTATATGTGTTAATGGCTTTCCTCCTACATTTCTGTTTAGGACAAACAACTTGTTTGAAACAAACTATAGCAAAAATATAATTAATGATATGCATGAAATACTTATTAATCCGCTGATGATATAAAAATATTTTGTACATGGTTGTCAAAATTGATAATATTATTGTACTGAAAAAAAAATGATGTGTTTCATATAAATTATTGCAATAGAAATTTAACCCAACATACAAAAAAAAACCCATTGAAATGTCGAGAAAAAAGAGACCTCGTTTTTTGCGCAATTGATTTTTCTTATAATTGTTGTTAGGTTTAAAATGGAAACTAAACGAAGATTTGTTTACCAAATTGCATTGTCGATTATTTTGCCAACAACTTGTCATATTTAAAGTCTACTGGGTAAGAAAACAAAACACCAAAGTGATCAAATAAAAATATGGGAAATGAAAACAAGACTATGGATAAGAAAATCTAAATCTGATGTTTCCACCACCAGTTTGTCGGCATTCGGAAAATGTTGCACTTGGCAGACTAACATTTACAGTTGTTATGAATAAAATCTCTTTGTTTTGCAATAAGGAAGGAATAATAGGACATTTGGGTAACTTGAGTCTTCAATACGGGGATTGCTCGTTGTTATATTTAATTGCATTGCTATAAACCGTCCGAAGAACTGATTTTTGCTGTACAAAACGTTTCGTTGTCCGCCATGTTGGAACGAGAAATATTGCATTTCCTGTTGCAAAAATTGTAAAAAAAAGTATTGTTTCTTCGAGATACATCAGTTATTTAAGAAGAGAGCCACGAACCACACAAGTTGCGTTCGTTGTGGACCTCTTTGGTATTAGTGTATAGGGTATGTTGGGTAAAACATACGTTCAGTGGGTCATGTACGCACACGGAACTACTTTCTATAAAAAGTGTCACTTGGGGTCAAACATGCCCCTTTGTAACAGTATCGCCCAATGTTGTATTTATGGAGTCTATTTACCCGTACAAATTGAGTTTAACCCAGTTAATAAAATTGAAAACAAATGCATGTTAAACAGTTAAAAAGGATTAAACATGTTTTCCAGTGTCGCTGCAGCTGACAGACTATTAAATTAACTGATTAAAATAAGTTTCACTTTGTTTCTAATTTATTTTTTGATACTACAGATTTTAAAGATTTTCTCTTATAATAATGATTGTAGACATTTGTCAAGGACTGCTTATTTTTCCCCCATTTATTTATGTATTGATTATGTCTGCCCTGCATCATCTTTCCCAGCCAAGGATTACGATCCATTTTCCCTGCTCTTCACCCTTGGCTGTGTTAGTTGTAATTTCATTATCCCAAGCACTGCCATCTGCTGGGTATTTGTAGGTTATGAGGGGGTCCGGGTGGCTCAATAAGTTAGGTCGTTGGATCTTAACAACTCTTACAAGCCTATCACCAATACGGCGTGGGTTCGTGCCCAGCTTTGCAAATTACAAAAAAGGGTGCACTCAACTTGCAGCTGCAAGTGATAAAGTTTACCAGTTGCTTGCCCAGGGTCGATGGTTCTCTCCGGGTACTCCAGCTTCCTCATAGATGTTAACTCTCACAGTTTCGAGGGTCAAACTCCCGCCTCCCGATATATAGTCCAAAACTCACGGTAGACAATTTCTATGATTAAAAATTTGTTTCAATCACCGGAAGTAAACAACGGCTGTTTTTCGCTGTTCTGTTCTCCACCCTACGATATTAACGTCCTTAACGAGATTTGAAATGAACACTTCTCATTGATTACATTAACGACAGACAAAATGACTTCACCTCCACAGAAAAGGAAACGATACAGCAGCAGATTTCAAAACGAGTGGCTCAAGGAATTTGACTTTTTGACAAAAAGTGACAGACCGGATTGTTATGCATTCTGTACAATCTGCAGTACTCATTTCTCTATAGCCCACTCAAATGCTGACAGTGTTTAGTTGTGTAAGGAAAATATTTACATGTTTCAGGTCACAACTAAATAATGATACTTTGTGCAAATTATTAGCTTCAAAATTAAATATTGATGAGGAATGCTGTACAAACCCAGTAAAAGTGTTTGTAAAAGTGCAAAACAGGCTGCTTGTAAAAGTGCAAAACAGGCTGTGGTGAACTATAGAAAGGAACAAGACGGCAAAGCTTCTAGCTCATAATGTGCTAACAACACTTTTTCATTTCATGTACATTACCAGATATCTATTTATTTACATATTAGTAAATAATAAGTTATTAACAATTTTGTTGTTGCGCATCGCGCGTAAAAAGGTCAATGATGGATCTCACTGAGAGCTCACTGTCAGCCAGTGAGATCTCCCTGAGAGGCACTTTCAAAAGTTAACATCTCTGGGCTTCCTCCACCACTAAAACTGGTCGCCATGATATAGCTGAAATATTGCTGAAAGCAGCGGTCGAAATTGGCACCGGTCCAATGGGCCATGACCGGTCAATTTCGTGTTGAACCGATAAATTTCTCAATGACACTGGTCCGAATGTCCGGTAGGAAATCAATAAAGCATTATAGATATATTTTAAAAATGATACGTGTTTTGTCTTTAAAACCTTTGTCTTGTAAAATGTATTTTTCGTGTTGTTGATAAACAATATCATGCGTAAAAAACGTGATCGATCTCTACTGGTATGGTATGGGTGACACGCATAAAATCGTAATCAATAATCATTCGGAAGTAATTTCTCGAACTTCTCTGGGGTTTTCTATTTCATAATTATCCAATATGGCGCTGCAGTTTTCAGATTTTTTTGTCGGACCAGTGAAATTCTGTTCGGACTAGTAAATCTTAGGCATTCACTGGTCCGACTGTCCTGTGATTTCAGTTTCCTAATTTCTTTGACTGTGAAAGTGGCGTTAAACACCAAAATTCAAATTCAAATTTGTAGGTTATGTAGATTATAATGATATCGTTTTCAGCCAATTAGCACACTTCACTTTATGTCAAAATGTGTACAGAGTTAACGAAAAACACTAAAATTGTAGTGATTTTCCTACTCATTTGTATCTGGGGCCCTTATAATTGGGAAAATTAGCATGTAATTTATGTGAATTGGGAAAAGATGGAAAGAGTAATTTTTTTTAGCTTGGACATCCAGTAATAGAATAGTGATCATACTGTACCAAGGTTAATGCCAACAGTAACAAATTATTGTGATGATGAAGAATGATCAAAAAACAGTTCACAAAACTTGCATTAAATAATAAACAAGCATGTCTTAGCTTATGTTTGTTACTACATGTATTCATTTTTTTTTTTAATGAAATTTTCATGATTCATATTTTTTTCAAAGGTACAGATATTTTTAAGTGATATGTTACCATTTATTTCATACTTAATTTCAATCCATATGAAAAAAAATGTTTCATTCCTATTTCTAATTTATTTTACATGTATTCAGGGTTGTATTAAGTATAGGATACCGTACATTTCAAACAAAAGAACTGTCCTCTATTGGATCTGGGAGGGTTTTTTTTTCGCACGAGTATACAGGTGAAGGCTGAGACGCTGAAGGCGTCGAGGCCTTTACCTGTGTACGAGTGCGGAAAAAGAAGCTTTCCATATTCTATAATGCTCAGTTCTTTTGTTTGAAATGTACGGTATCTAACTTGTACAATAATTCAACTTGTAAAAATGTAAATAAAATGAAATATGCATGTTTTTGGTTTTTCAGTTTTTTTTTGTTTTTTTGCTTTGTACAGAAAATTAATTTATACCTGCATCAAGGGGGAAATTATAAATAGAAAATTTTACTCAAATCTGGTTATGTGCATTTAAATTTTATTGCAATAATCGAACCAGTAACAAAATCTACATTCAAAGATGCATTTTTTGTATTGCAATCTTACATTGTTAATAAATGAAATTAAAAATCTACCAGCAATTAATTTTTTAAACTTATTCTCCGTTAGTCGCCTATCCACAAATGATATCGTATACGAAAAAAAAGCTGGGTTAAAATGGATTATTGCGTCGTAAATATAATCTCTTTGAAGTCGCACTATTGTTACTGAGTCAATGCAAATAATATAAACAGTAAAGTACAATGTACATGTGTTGTGTACGTGATATCCCACTCGAATACACCTTGATAGTTATGAATAGGTTCAAGGTCTAATTAGAGAGCCCCGACATAATTTAATCACGATTGGACAAGGCACAAGTAGCTGGATACCAAAATTAGTTACCGGGAACTTTTTACGCATGTTGAATTTAATCATTACTAGTTTTATTAACCATGACTCTTTAAACGGTCACTGTAAAGGGTTGCTCGACTATGGTCTGTTTATTTATATCGTCTTTAATAAATAATAGGTATAGAAGACGATATAAATAAAACAGACCAGAAGTCGAATGAACACTCATTTACCTTGACCGTTTAAAGGGTCATGGTTAATAAAACCAGTAACAATCTAATTAAAATTAGATCTCTCACTTTGCTCTTGTTTATTTATATTTCGCGTGTGGGAGATCTAACACAAGGCTGTAAACATCGTATTCTGGTGACCTAGGGTCACGCATGTGTAATGAGATGCAAATAAAGGTAACGACCCTCAGAACAGCCAGTCAAAATCGTTCTCTGATATCACACATAATAAGCACACATATATTTGATTTGTAATAAATATGCCTAGGCGCGAGAGGGCTTCTAAATGCCATTGATTTGTGCCGTAAATTATGAATTTTCACCTGAAGACGTCTTCTTGTCTCCGGAAATGTAAACAGTTGTCGGAACAATCGGGCTCCGACATAGTCGATATAGATAACATTGGAAGAATTCTGAATGGATTTCTTGCATAATTCATTAGCACCGAGAGTTACGTCCCTTGCATACATCCACTTTCAAGATCTCGTAAGCGATCATTTGAATGGACAATATTTTGCTTGACCCTAGATCACCAGAATGCGATGTCTACAGGCTTGCGTTAGATCTCACACACGCGAAATATAAATAAACAAGAACAAAGTGAGAGATCTAATTTTAATTAGATTGAACCAGTAATGAATAGAATCATCAGGTGTAAAAAGTGGCCGGTATCTGATTTGGGAGGCCAGTTTTATGAATAGCTTTGCCGGGGGTATTATTGTACAATAACACTTAAACTTCACTCAACTAATATTTTGGCTTTTTCTACAATAATTGAGATAAAATACAGGTAAATGACAGGTAATAATTAATTAGATACTATTTGCAAAAACAGCAAATTAACTGTAACAATACCTATTGTTATTTGTAAGTGGGAATACCTGGAATAGTTTTTTTTTAAGTGGGATTAGATAGTTCAAAGACACCACCGGTAGTGCCTAGCACTAGCAGTGGGTCAGACTCACTTCAAAGCACAAACAGTTTCACTAGCTTTATTAATGTCATCAACATCATTGCTCCCAGACTGTAAACACTTTTCTTTAATCCAGAAGAAAGGATTCCAGTTACCTGTACACAAAATGTACTTGCTTCCATCTTAACTGATAATTTTTTAGCATATTATTTAGAATTAGACAACATCGTCATCGTGACATTTTTTTTTAACTTTAGAACTCAATTGGCAATAATTCGCGTATTCCGGGTCATCAACTGTTTTCCGTTTTTATATTCCCAATGAATTGACAAAATATCAAGTAACATAAATCAAAGGACATATTTACTATTTTTAGAGCCTATTAAATTGATTGAATATAAAATTTATTCCAAATACTACCATTTCCGCTTTCGTTTTTCTGAAGTTTTACCGCATTCCGGTACACGCCACTTTCATCAACAAATCGAGCGACCCAATATATCGCACTGGTTCTCGGTATCTTGTGTGTAGTATTTCGCTTGCATAATCAAAGCAAACAGTAACCAGGTTTAAAAGTGAAAATGTTTGACTTTTAATTTCATCTGAAAACGCTTTCATTAACGATTTTTACGAATAATTTTATCACCATGCTATTGGGAATTTCCCCCCATGAAATTGGGAGAAAAAGAGCCTTTTTCACAATGGGACTGGGGCCAATATTCGGCCCCAAAAACGTAGTCGGAAAATCACTGAAATATGTCCCTCAATTTGGGGTCAAAATCTTTTACATATTTTTTTATTTGGAAGAACCTTAACCTGTCCACTATATATTTATATTTTTCTTAGAAAACACATGTTTTTGTAGCACACATTATGATTGGTTGCAGCTATTGCTGGCTGCATCCAGTTATAACCCTTTTCGTATGACCATTACAATGAGGCTAACATGACAAAGAATGGAGAAGAGGGGATATGAATCGTAACTCTTAGCTAGTGAATCAAAGAGGACCCAGCATTTACATGTCAGTTATGTATTAATTTCATTTTCAAAGGGAAATGATATAATAAGTGACAGCAGAATGTTTCCAGTTTCTCCCAATGTTGTGCCTTCATTTTCATCACATAATATCTTTTCACCGAACTGTCCAAATATTGTTGCATCTTCAGGAAGTGCTTTTCAGACTAGTGCATGACAACAAGATATGACGTACACGTATGTTTTCTTTCTCATGACAGAAAGAACACCGTACAAATATGTGGCGAGGTCAAGCCTGATCACAACCCTCGCCCTCTTGACAATTGCTTCTTTAACGGCAATAGAAATATGAACTAACAATAAAAAACCTGCACAGATTCACTTCCACTCAAAAAGACCAAGCAATTATTCAGTTTGAAAAAAAACAAACCATTCAATCATACATAAAAAATTATATGAAAGACCAAAAAAGGTATGTTCTCTCCCAGTGAGTATACATACACTTAGGAACATGGGCATGGAATTGTCAACAAGACTCAAGTTAATTATGGTTTTGTCTTTTACAGAAAATCATGGAGTCATCAAGTGGGGGAAACAATATCCCCAAAATCATGGTCTTTAGACCAACTATGGAGGAGTTCAAAGATTTTTCTGAGTATGTGAAGTACATGGAATCTCAAGGTGCACACAAAGCTGGATTAGCCAAGGTAAGCAAAGTTTTTTTTTATTACAAATTTGATATTAGCTAAATAAGAAAATCATATTGATTTATTCTGTGTTCATATGTTTGATAAGTGGTTTGAAGTAGACACATCACTTTATGTAATGAAATGAGTAGGAACCATATTTCTTCCGTATCACTAAGGAGGGGGGATACAGAACTTAAGTTGGTTTTTTTTTAAAGATTTTTTAATGTATTTTATAAAGAACCTACAAAAGTGTTTTTAGTATATTTATGAATTATATTATTAATCTAAAACATGCATCTTTATATATGAAAGATATAAATCTTGGTGAAATGATACTATGCAAATATGAGGTTTGATTTTTAAAACAAAGCGATATGATCATTTTGTGTTTATAATTCTTCATATTGGTGGAGGCACATTATACAATTATTGATTTTTGTTGAGGTTAATATTATTAGCTCACCTGAACCGAAGGGTCATGTGAGCTATTGCCATCACTTGGCGTCCGTCGTCGTACGTCGTAAACTTTTTCAAAAATCTTCTTCTCTGAAACTACCAGACCAATTGGAACCAAACTTTGTCTGAATCGTCACTAGGGTGTCTAGTTTTAAAATTGTGTCCGGTGAAGCCGTGCACCAATCAACATGGCCGCTGTTACTAAAAATAGAACATATGGTAAAATTGCGCGTTTTTGGTAATAACTCAAAAACCGTTAATAATATCAGAAATCTGACGGGGTAAAAATGATCAGCACGGCAAGATCTAACTATGCTGAAATTTTGAAGAAAATCTGATTACCCATCTTGGAGTTATTGCCTTTTTTCATCAAATTTTCAAAATTTTAATACTTTTCGCTCTTTATTTCAAAAACTATAAGAGTTAGATGATAAGTTGAAACTGCAAAAATGTTCAGCATGTCAAGATCTACCTACCCTGCAATTGTGAAGAAAATCCCATTACCCATTTTGGAGTTATTGCCCTTTTTTCATCAAATTTTCAAAATTTTAATACTTTTCGTTTTTTATTTCAAAAAGTATAAGAGATAGATGATAAGTTGGAACTTCAAAAATGTTCAGCATATCAAGAACAACCTATCCTGCAATTTTGAAATAAATCCCATTACCCATTTTGGAGTTATTGCCCTTTTTAGCTCACCTGACACAAAGGGTCATGTGAGGTATTGCCATCACTTGGTGTCTGTCGTCCGTCCGTTAACTTTTTCATATTTTAATCTACTCCTCTGAAACAACTGGGCCAAATGGAACCAAACTTGGCAGAAAACATCTATATAAGGTCCTCTATGAATTTTCTTCATTTCGTCCCATTCCGCCAACAAATATGGCCGCCAAGGGCAATTCTTGTTTCTGATTGGCTAATGTTAAAAAAATCTTCTCCTCTGAAACTGCTTGGCCAAATGGTGCCAAACTTAGCAGGAAGCATCTATGTAAGATCCTCTATAAAATTTCTTCATTTTTTTCCATTCGGCCAACAAACATGGCCGCTGTTACTAAAAATAGAACATACGGTAAAATTGCAGGTTTTTGGGTAATAACTCAAAAACTGTTAATAATATCAAAATCTGACGGGGGTAAAAATGATCAGCACAGCAAGATCTACATACCCTGCAATTTTGAAGTAAATCTGATTACCCATCTTGGAGTTATTGCCCTTTTTTCATAAAATTTTTAAAATTTTAATATTTTTCGTCCTTTATTTCAAAAACTATAAGAGATAGATGTTAAGTTTAAATATAAAAAATGTGCATCATGTCAAGATCTACCTACACTGCAATTTATAAGTAAATACCATTACCCATTTTGGAGTTATTGCCCTTTTTTCATCAAATTTTTAAAATGTTAATACTTTTCGTCTTATATTTCAAAAACTATAAGAGATAGATGTTAAGTTTAAACTGCAAACATGTTCACCATGGCAAGATCTACCTACCCTGCAATTTTGAAGTATATCCCATTACCCATTTTGGAGTTGTTGCCTTTTTTTCATCAAATTAAAAAAAAAATTAATACTGTTCGTCTTACATTTCAAAAACTATAAGAGAGAGATATTAAGTTTAAATTGCAAAAATGTGCAGCATGTCAAGATCTACCTACACTGCAATTTTGAAATAAATGTCATTACCCATTTTGGAGTTATTGCCCTTTTTTCATCAAATTTTAAAAAATTTAATACTTTAAGAACACGGCAGAATTACTTAACAGTCATTTACTGCTGAAGTCGTATCAGTTTTAGGTAATTTATTGTGGTGAACCATGATGATCATATTACTTGTTCATTTAAGAAATTGAAACTTAAAACCTGTTATTACTGTTTAATCTGTGTTTAATAGGTTATACCACCAGCAGAATGGAAACCAAGAAGAAATGGATATGATGATGTTGAAATGACAATTCCGGCACCAATAACCCAAGTTGTAACAGGTTGTCAAGGACTGTATCAACAATACAATATACAAAAGAAGCCCTTGACTGTTCCAGAGTTTGAGAAATTGGCCAACAGTGACAGGTGCTTAAATTAAAAAAAATTAACAGACAGTTATAAATTCTGATATGACATTCTTTTTACTGTTTGTAAATAAACTCATGTCACAATTCCCATTAAATGATTAGACTTAAATTGTCATGTGTGATGCACATCAAATTGTGTATTAGACTTAAATTGTCATGTGTGATGTGCATAAAATTGTGTATTATTCTTAAATTGTCATGTGTGATGCACATCAAATTGTGTATTAGACTTAAATTGTCATATGTGATGCACATCAAATTGTCATGTGTGATGCACATCAAATTGTGTATTGGATGAACAAAATGCATGTGATTCAGTTACAGGATGTAAAGGCTTCCATCTTAACATCTTAACAGTGTTGTAAAACATTAACAATAATAATTTGAGGGATTAGGGTTGTGTAGCTGAGGAACCATAGCTTATAACTGTCTTAACAGTGTTGTAAAACATTAACAATAATAATTTGAGGGATTAGGGTTGTGTAGCTGAGGAACCATAGCTTATAACTGTCTTAACAGTGTTGTAAAACATTAACAATAATAATTTGAGGGATTAGGGTTGTGTAGCTGAGGAACCATAGCTTATAACTGTCTTAACAGTGTTGTAAAACATTAACAATAATAATTTGAGGGATTAGGGTTGTGTAGCTGAGGAACCATAGCTTATCACTCTCTTCTTCTTTTTTTATTAAGAGCTACAGATTTCACATGATTGTAAATTTGCATTATTCTCCGATTCCAACTAGGTCAGTCCATCTCAGATAAATTAATTTGTTGAGTTTGTCGATTGTGTAGATTGCTATGATTTGGTTCGTTAAATATTTCCCCTCAATTTTCCATGCTTAGTACCTTTGCGTATTTACATTTGTATATGTACATCCAAAAATAGGATAAATGTCCATTGTTCTTACCTACACCTTTGAGTACTGCCATATTATTTCAAGAAATTCAGTACGGATTCGGGCAACTTTACAAAATCTGGCACATAATATCTGTAAAGCCGTATGCAATGTTAAGCACAGTTTGAAGTTGATTCTATATTTCTGTACATTCTTCATAGTTAAGGAGACAGGACTTAATGTTGAGTTAAGAACATATACATTTATCCCTTTTAATGATGTACAGTAAATATACATGTGCATTGGTAATTTTGGCTTTACTGATAAAACAATACAGACTCCCCACTATATTAGTGATAGTGATAATGTCTGTCTTGACCTTCACAACTATTTTTTCTGACTGCTATCTGCTATTTTGCTTGTTTTAAGAAGTAAAGCAGTTCATATGCCAGATAATATGTCTACCTGTTGTTTAATATATTTTTCTTTAGTTTAATGTATGTATTGGCAACATGAAATGAAGTAAAAATAAATATGATGATTATATATCATTGCAGATATAAGACACCAAGGCACTTTGATTATGAAGAGTTAGAGAGGAAATATTGGAAGAATATAGCATTTAATAATCCTATATATGGAGCCGATATTTCAGGAAGTTTATATGATAAAGATCAATCGATTTGGAATATCAACAGACTTGGAACCATCTTAGATTATGTAAATGGAGACTATGGAATCAAAATAGAAGGTGTCAACACAGCATATTTATACTATGGCATGTGGAAGACAACATTTCCTTGGCATACAGAAGATATGGATTTGTATAGTATTAATTATGTGCATTATGGTGCACCTAAGAGTTGGTATGCTATACCACCAGAGCATGGACGAAGACTCGAAAGATTAGCTGCAGGTAATACTAGTGGTGCACCGATCATCAGAAACTTCGACTAATCAGTCAGACGTCATCATATGATCCAATGATTGATTCTTAAACCTTGTGGTCGATTCTGATTCTTAGTGTCTAAAATATATATGCTTAACTTTATTCTTTGTTGGTTTTTTTTTTTGTCCTCGTACTGACAATACACATATTTGGACTAGTTTATTATTTATCTAATGCCCGGAATAGTCGATTTGATGTCAGGTGTTATACATATGGAAAATGATCTTTGTTTTTGTTCTAAGTTAATGTTTACAAATGAAAAAAATATATTTTGTAAATATATGATACAATTTTATTAAAATCTTAAATTTTGTTACGCATACTCTTGAAATAAAGACTATTTGAGTAATTATAGTCAATAAATACATTTAGTAGGTAATTGTCACTGATGATCGGTCGATGTTGGTATAACGATTATCAATCTTGAAAATGACCCAACACTAGGTTTAGTGCACACCTGCTTGTTCAGTCATCTTAGAAACACACGAATATAGCTTAAAATACTTGGAGTTGACTTTATAACAGCTAAATCATTGTAGACTACCACTTAAATCATTACAAGAAGTGACACATGGTTTACAGAATCAGATAACTGATCTGAAATCATGTACCATGTAATTCTATTCAATGTGGCACTGATTTTCTTGATTTTTTACCTGTTTTATTTCATCAGTTTTTGCAAAAAGTGCAAAAAATTTGTTTTTTAACAGTAGAAAAGAAATTATCAATATATTATGACAAAATAACTATCTACTTGGTCAATATGAAGTTTGTGGTGATAAAAGAAGAAAGAACATAAATCTAGAATGTTATTAGTGTATTTAGAGGATGTTTTTAATGTTTAATCCTTTATCGTCTTTTTTATGTACTTTTTCTTCTGTTCTTTGTTAATTAGATTACATTATTATTTGTGAGTGATTACATTATTCAAGATTAACTCTACAAAATAATGATAAGAACACTGTCATGTTTTTTCTATTATTACAGGATTTTTTCCCAGTAGTGCCCAATCATGTCCTGCATTCTTAAGACATAAGATGACACTAATATCACCAGCAATTCTGAAGCAATACTCAATACCGTTTAATAAGGTTAGTTTAATATGTATATATAATGGCAAATTGTATTGTTTGGATTATAGAAAAAAAAATTGATAATTCTATAATAACAACAAAAAAATATAACCAAATTCAAAATTCAGTACATATCTGATTTAAGTTGCTTCTAGTATCTTGTAACTAGTCATATCATGATTAAAAAGGTCTCTTTTAAACTGACCATTTGCAAAATGCAAAGTTTAAATATTATTTTATAATATGACTTCAGATAATGTCTTTTTCTGATTGGCTGACGTCCCTAATAACGATCTTTGATAAAACATTATATTTACCTTGTGTGACGTCACACGAGGTGAATATAACATTCCACCAAGCTAAACCAAAGAAAATGTTGTGATCAAAGCTTATTTTAAGGGTGAAAGAAACATATAAAATGTGTCAAATAATAAAACAATTAATGACTTTTAATTCGATGGATACCAGGATTTCTTAACCCAAGAATAATGTATTTACCTCGGCACCTGGCCTCGGTAAATATAATATTCTTGGGCTAATAAATCCTTGTATCCACCTCATTAAAAGTCATTAATTGTATAATATTGTTTTTTTTTTTTTATCAAATTATTTTAATTTCAGATTACACAGGAAGCTGGAGAATTCATGATAACATTTCCATTTGGATATCACTCAGGATACAATCATGGGTTCAATTGTGCTGAATCTACTAATTTTGCTACAGAAAGATGGATTGAATATGGAAAAAGATGCCAACAGGTAAAAAAGAAATAATTAAAGCAATACATGTTAAAAAAAAACATTGATGTCATCAATACCAGTTTATTTAAGTTTGAGTGTTTACTAAATAAAAACTCTGATATACCAATAGATATAGTCACATGCACATAGGTATTACATAACACCTTGTCTTCTACAATGTAATTACTGTCTTAGAAAAATAAACATAGCAAATCTTCAGAATTTATATCCCCTTCTCAGTCATGGGAAGGACATAACAAAGGGCTCATTCCATCTGTCTGGAAATTTATCACAGTTTCTTGTTAGTCCCCTACCGGCAAAGCCGAAGGGGACTATAGTTTTAGGTTCTGTCCATCCGTCACATTACAATTTCAAGGTTTCCGGACTTTTTTTTAACGTCCTTTGATATATTGACTTGATATTTGGTATGTGGCTATATCTAGATGAGTTACAGTTTAAGTTCGAATTTCGTTCCGGTCGAATGATTTTTGGCTGAGTTATGGCCCTTGAACTTGTATTTTTTGTTCAAATTTTAAGTTTTTTGGACTTTTTGTTTACGTCCTTTGATATATTGACTTGATATTTGGTATGTGGCTATATCTAGATGAGTTAGAGTTCAAGTTCGAATTTTGTTCCGGTCGAATGATTTTTGGCTGAGTTATGGTCCTTGAACTTGTATTTTTTGTTCAAATTTTAAGTTGTCCGTACTTTTTTTTTTACGTCCTTTGATATATTGACTTGATATTTGGTATGTGGCTATATCTAGATGAGTTACAGTTTAAATTCGAATGATTTTTGGCTGAGTTATGGCCCTTGAACTTGTATTTTTTTTTCAAATTTTAAGTTGTCCGTACTTTTTTTTTTACGTCCTTTGATATATTGACTTGATATTTGGTATGTGACTATATCTAGATGAGTTACAGTTTAAGTTTGAATTTTGTTCCGGTCGAATGTTTTTGGCTGAGTTATGGCCCTTTAACTTGTATTTTTTGTTCTCTATTTTAAGTTGTCCGGACTTTTTTTACATCCTTCGAGATGTTGACTTGATATTTAATTTTTGCAGCCGGTAGGGGACAATGTATTGCTATGTGCAATACTCTCAGAATTCTTGTTTATATAATTCTTTCCTTTCAACAACATGAAAACTTATCTAAAGAAATTTTGATATTAAATCTCAAACTATAACATGTTTAAGGAGTATATTGTATTTCAGTGTAAATGTCGTAAAGATGGTGTAAAGATAAGTATGGACACATTTGTACAAAGATTCCAACCAGACAAATATCCACTATGGAAAGAAGGAAAAGACGTAGCACCACACCCAGAGGATGACCAGAGTAAATTGTATAATAAACACAACAAGTAAGTCAAAATAAATGTTAAATTCCTCTATTGTTTCATTTTGAACTATGTCATCTATCCTTTCTCTGTATGTATCAACATTTGATATAGTCTTAAAGGGGAATTTGTGGTAGTGCCTACCGACAAAATTTGTGGGCAGAGCTTATCATCAAAAATTCCCATTGATATGAACAGCATATGAAACTGTTTGTCACATGACCAACGTGATCTAAAGGTCACATACCTCAGAAATTTGAATTTTCGAAGTGATTTTTGTAGTTTTTAGACTGATGAAGAATATTATTTTAATAAGACTAAAAGTTTCGTTGGGAGGAATACTAGTGACCATGCCTGTCAAATATTTTGCTTCAAAAGTAACTGAAACTATGTATCATTGATTTTCCCACCTCGAGATAAATGGGTCAAAATAATGAACCATCAGAATGTTTGCTCCGCCCACAGCTATTTATACCCATGGTCCCGGTTTAGCATATTAATTGTGAATCTCCATGTTTTTTAAGTTTTGATATTTTTTTTTGGATAGGATTAAAGGACTAAATAAGATTTTTATGAGATTCCATTTAAAAACATGGTATACAGGTAGTTCTAAAACATTTGCAGATCTAACAATTTTTGAAAGTCCTGTACATGAAGTGATTACATGTACTAATTTAGATGTTATAAATATAATGGTGATTGTAGATATTGTTTGGTTTCTTTATCTTAGTAGACCACCTATAACTATTAGGAGAAATTAGGACCTTGTACATCAAATAATGTTATGCAATAGTTTTTGATCAAACATTTCAAAATGATTAATGGCAGTCATAACCAGAAAATGTTCATCAATTGTAAGACATGATAAAGGTAGACATTTCTATATTTAGAAGAGATTTGTTACCATACATACATGTAAATAAGTATATTTGATATGTTTGGTTTTATTGATAAAATGGGGTGTAGGACAAAAGCCCCCCATCTTATAATATGTTTGATGTTTACTCCATATCCTTCACATTTACTCCATATCCTTTCATTTTTATTTGATGTGGATATGTACACATATGCATGTTTGGTCATTTTTGTTGTTGTTGTTTTTTTTTTTTAAATTAGCTCACCTGACCCAAAGGGTCAGGTGAGCTATTGCCATCACTTGGCGTCCGTCGTCCGTCCGTCCGTAAACATTTCAATCTTCTTCTAGAGAACCACTGAAGCAAATGGGACCAAACGTGGCAGGAATGTTCATTTGTATGGTCTAACCAAGTGTTGTTACTTTCGTTACGATCGGTTATCCAACATGGCTGCCAGGGGTCATAAAAGCCTCTGATTGGCTGAAATTTTTAATGATCTTCTTCTCCGATACTACATGGAGAATGGAATTGAAAATTGTCATGAATGATCATTGCAAGCTGCTAACCAAGTGTTGTTACTTTTTGGACCGATTGAAAATCCAAGATGGCCACCAGCGGGGACATAATTTAACATAGCGACCCTATGGGAAATATGTAAAACAAACTTCTTCTCAAGAACCACTGGATGGATTGGAACCATACTTGGTAGAAATGTTCCTGACAAGGTTTTGATCAATTGTTGTTACTTTTTGTTCCGATCGGTTATCCAATATGGCTGCCAGGGGCCATAATAGCCTCTGATTGGCTGAAATTTCGAAGATCTTCTCCTCCGATACTACATGGAGGATGGAATTGAAAATTGTCATGAATGATCATTGCAAGCTGCTAACCAAGTGTTGTTACTTTTTGGACCGATTGAAAATCCAAGATGGCCACCAGCGGGGGACATAATTTAACATAGTGACCCTATGGGAAATATGTAAAACAAACTTCTTCTCAAGAACCACTGAATGGATTGGAACCATACTTGGCAGAAATGTTCCTTACTAGGTCCTGATCAAGTTTTGTTACTTTTTGTTCTGATCGGTCATCCAACATGGCTGCCAGTGCCCATAAAAGCCTCTGATTGGCAGAAATTTCAAAGATCTTCTTCTCAGATACTACATGGAGGATAGAATTGTAAGTTGTCAAGAATGATCATTGTAAGATGCTAACCAAGTGTTGTTACTTTTTTGGCTGATCGAAAATCCAAGATGGCTGCCAACGGCAAGTCATAGTTTAATGTATGACCCTATGGGAAATATGATAAAAAAAATTCTCAAGTACTACTGAAGGGATAATTGGAACCATACTTGACAGAAATGTTCCTTACAAGGTCCTAATCAAGTGTTGTTACTTTTTGTTCTGATCGACCATCCAACATGGCTGCCACAATGACCCCAGGTGAGCGATTACAGGCTCCTGGGAGCCTCTAGTATTTGGTATATTCTGGAAGTTCTGTTCAAGCGTATTAAATGGTTCATATTGTTTTTGTATTTTCTTTATCTTTGTTTTTTATTACCAGAAACATTAAAAATTTCATCAATGAAATGAGAAAAGCTGCCCGTTATAAACTATTTAAAAAGAAAAATTGAATATTTTAAGATACATTTTC
>MJUT01053105.1:785958-830575 GCA_002080005.1 Gigantidas platifrons | reverse complement strand
GATTTAGGATTCCGCTGAACAATACCTTTTGATACATCTTCACCATCCCGTAATAGTCTGTATACAATCATCTCCTTTGAAAAACAAAGAGCCAAATTACATGACATATTCATATACGTGTGACGTAATTGTGTATGAAAGTCAAGATTAGGACTCAGTGTTGCTTACAAAATCAATGCTGCTCACCCAGCTATTTGTGGCGATATTATTCTCCTTTGAAAAAAACAACAAATTACATGATTGATTTTGATTGATTTATTGTGTTTTACGCCACTTTCAGCAATATTTCAGCTATATCATGGAGACCAGTTTTAGTGGTGGAGGAAGCCGGAGTATCCGGAGAGAACCACCGACCATGGGAAAGCAACTGGTAAACTTTATCACTAGCGGCTGCGAGTCGAGTGCACCATTTACTGTAATTTACAAATCCGGGCGCGAACCCACGCCATATTGGTGATAGGCTTGTATGAGTTGTTAGGAAATCCAACTACCTAACGCATTGAACCATCCGGGTCCTTTGAAAAAAAGAACCACATTACATGACATTTTGGTTGGTTTAGGTTTTGGTGTTCACCCCCTTTTTTCATCAATATTTAAGTTATATCGTGGCGGGAGGTTTTATGGCGGGAGAAAACTAGAGTATCCGGAAGAAACCACCGACCTGTCGCAAGTCACTGACAAACTTTATCACATGTTGTTGTATCGAGTACATCTCACCATGAGCGGGATTCGAACTC
Organism: Gigantidas platifrons; assembly: GCA_002080005.1. NCBI lineage: Eukaryota > Metazoa > Mollusca > Bivalvia > Mytilida > Modiolidae > Gigantidas > Gigantidas platifrons. Next base: position 829,838 of record MJUT01053105.1, on the reverse strand, counting down.
ACAACTGTATTGGTGATAGGCACTGATTGTTAATCCAATTACCATACGACCACGACGGTCCCCTTGTGACATTTTCAGATATGTGTGACGGATGCATATAATAACGTCAAGTAACTAGACTTTTGATTGCCATACAAATATTTATACACATAGAATAAAATTAAGAAATAATAATAATATCACATTGTCGGAGCAATTCAAAAATACAACAGAAAAATCGTAGAAAAGGGAAATCGAAGTCCCTAGAACGCAAATACACGACCGCTCACTTTCCTGTCCTGGCACAAGTACTTAAATAGAAAAAGCGATGGTACTAAGCTAGTTCTATGGGTCCAAACCTTCCATCTTAATGAAATGATGTGGTCTTGAACGTGTTTCCACGTAATGCCAATCTCACATACAACCGGGCGAACAGCGTAATGATAAAGATCGTTATAATCCTGAACACGATATTATGTTGTCATACACATTTTAAAACACACAATATCATCTAGACCTTTAAATCCTGGGCCAAAAAAAAAGCAAGACCAAAAAAAAACAACCCCAACAACAACAAAAAGTGTGTAATGTAATTAAAATGACCATGTGGACGAAGTAACCTGGTCCGAATATTTGCTTATACATTTGATCAACAGTCCGTAGAAATCAGTACCAGACGGATATGACGAGAACAAGATCAATATTATATAACAGTATACAGAAATCAGTACGGTACAGGACAACGACATTTGATCAGAAAAGTATGGCGAGATGCTACAATGCGCCTACTGTTTTATATAATACGTTTGTTCACTGTCTGTAGTATTACATATAAGAAGACTTCTGCTTCACCAAGCGTGACCATATATCATGTTTCTACTTCAAGATTAGGACTCGATGTTGTTTACCACACCTGCGTCACCAAGCGTGACCATATATCATGTTTCTACTTCAAGATTAGGACTCGATGTTGATTACCACACCTGCGTCACCAAGCGTGACCATATATCATGTTTCTACTTCAAGATTAGGACTCGCTGTTGTTTACCACATCTGCGTCACTAAGCGTGACCATATATCATGTTTCTACTTCAAGATTAGGACTCGATGTTGTTTACCACATCTGCGTCACCAAGCGTGACCATATATCATGTTTCTACTTCAAGATTAGGACTCGATGTGGTTTACCACATCTGCGTCACCAAGCGTGACCATATATCACGTTTCTACTTCAAGATTAGGACTCGATGTTGTTTACCATACCTGCGTCACCAAGCGTGACCATATATCATGTTTCTACTTCAAGATTAGGACTCGGTGTTGTTTACAAAAACAAAGCTGCTCACCCAGCTATCTGTGACGATATTAATCAAATGTGGAAAACACTTGTATGATCCGTGCATCATTTCACTACGAGAGGAATGTTTGGCCCCATTAAAGTAGTTTAATCCGTCACTTTATATGGGAATGCCTGTATCAAGACAGGAGAATAATCAGTCATCTATATGCGAGTTATATAAAAAAAAAGGTATCGATTTTGCGATTTTCAGTTTAGGTTTCGGAGCAGTTCTGACGGAGTTGTATTTTTAGTTTCTACGTTTTATTCGTTTAAGAAATAAATCTTCAGAATGTGTTGGAAGTTTTAACATGGACTGGTGAATGCGAGGTATACAATATACTTTTTTTAATATCCGCCAATCCATGTTAAAACTTAAAACACATTCTGCTTTCCATGATTTATTTCGATTCTGATATGTCTAAGAGTACTACAAGTATACTTTGATTGGAAGACGGTAATTATATAAATTACATCTGTGGAAAATATCGCACTCAATTTATGCTGCCAATGGAAAAGTCAGTCACATTCACCGGCGCATGTGCGAATGAGATTATACAGTCCATTAATCGCTTGTTTGTCTACAAAGCGAAAGAAGGACGTCATGTTAGAATTACCTATAAATGCATTAACTTGTTGGCGATTTAAACTTTCATCTCATCGTGTATTGATTACAATTGTAATGTGCCTTAATGTATCGTAATATTAATTGTTAGAATTGGATTTCTTATTTCTCACGTCACGTCATTTTGTTTTATTTTTCCTTCCTTAGATTCTGATTTTAGCCTTCGTCACACGTATTTTGCTTAGCATGAATCAATAGATGTTTAAACTTCTCATGAATTATTTATTCACGGATGACTTACTCTTCTCATGAAGTGTTTATTTACAATTTTTTCTTTAGATATTGTAACTGTTCCGGCACTGCGGATTGTTTTTATTACAGGTGATTTAAATTTCGGAGATCTGTTTTTGTTTGCTTGCTTGATGGTGCTTAACGCCACATTCAACAATATTTCAGCTAAATCGTGGAGTCAGTTTTATTGGTAGAGGACACCGGAGAACCCAGAGAAAACCACCGACCTGTCGCAAGTCACTGATACACTTTATCACATAATGTTGTACAGCAACAGATAGCAAAAAACATTTAATGTTGGTGACATGTCTTGACAGTCTTGAAAAAAAGTTTACCAAGATACCAAAGTGATAATCATAAGTCGTAAATCGAAGAATGAAAGACAATGCAATGGCTTAAAGCAAAAGGACAAAAGAACAAACGATGATTTAAAAAATACAATACGGAGAACTAAGGACTGAGCAACACGAACTTCACTAAAAACCACGGTGAACTCAGGAGCTTCGGAAGGGTACGTAGTTTCTGCTCCACACGTGTCTCAGGTCGTGACAGTCGTAAATATGCTCAACTTGTATAAAATGGTAAACGAAAAAATCTCTCGAGATTACCAAAATATACAGACTTAAGCCATCCTTGAGATAATCACGGAACATGCACTCCTCGTCTTTCATTACCCCTCCAAATAAGACTCAGCAATGAAATAACTCGTGCAATATTTAACTGGAGCCAACTGTCACATGAAGCCCAACGTTTTGAGTCGATCAGTTGTAGTATTTAAGGCTGCTGCTAACTTTTATCAATTGTCATTTACAATCTTTGACATAATCTTCAACATGTTGAATGCGGTTGGTATATTTGGTAGAGGTAGAACACCGAATGCCAACTCTAACCCTTAAAAAACGGATGATTATTAGAAGCTGTTCCGAGTAGTCGTTTACGAGCAGAGAGTGTGGTATTTTCCTAGCAAGCTGCACTAAAATTACGTCCATTACATGCGATGATTGGTACATTAAACAGATTGCACTCCGCGGAACAGAAATACTATTTTTATGTTTCGGGGTTCTGGGGGATTTGCAATAGTAAAATAACACAGGAATAACTTAATTGTATCTGTATCTGTATGAATACGTTGAAGATACCAATACTGGCTTTAATTCAACGGGAGAGAGATCACCTATTGATGGTCTCGGAGAGCAGATTTGAAGCTCTCAACGGAGGTAGCGCTAACTATATTTTCCTCCAGGTGGTTCCACTCTAATATAGTTTTACTGAAGAATGAATTTCTATATTGATCCGTATTACACTGGATTCTGTCGAAAGACTTTGTATTGTTCTTGACGGAGTTTTCTACAATGTTTGTATTGACGTAGTCGTCGAATCGTTTATGTTTGATAGTTCTCCTCTGTCTGTTTTTGGTCAGATAATCTTCTGGCTTGATAGCTGGGACCAACCCCTCAATCACCTTGTACAGAAGTATTAATCGCTGGCTAGTTCTTCTGGATTGTAGACTCTCCAGTTCTAATACCGCCAGCATTTTTGTTACGGAGCCTTCTTCTCTTGATTTGTAGTTCACGGTGATAAATCTCGCTGCTCTCCTTTGGATCCTTTATAGTTTGTTCGTATCTACTGTAGTGTAGGGATCCCATACTGTTGCTCCATATTCCATGGTTGATCTTACTACTGAGATGTATGCTGTTTTCTTGCAGTACTTGGGGTAGTATTTAAGGTTTCTTCTAAGAAAGCCGAGTGTGGAGTTGGCTTTCTTGGTAACATTGGTGATGTGTGTTGTCCATTTAAGTTCATCAGATATTTGTAGTCCAAGGTATTGGTTATTTTCTAGCCATCTGTTGATGGATCCTCTAACACCGTAATCGTCAAGCTTATGGAGCAACTTGTTATGGGGGACAGTGTCGAATGCCTTTGAGAAGTCAAGAATTGCAACATCAGTTTGGAGTCCGGCATCATATGATTTCATGAAGTCATGCAGTGTGACTAATACCTGTGTCTCACATGAGTATCCTGACGTAAATCCATGGTTTAATGATGTTATCACTTCATGTCGTTCTAGGTGTTTCAGCATGTGTTTACAGATTACATGTTCTAGTATTTTACATGGCACTGATGTTAGTGACACCGGTCTGTAGTTCTCTGGTGCATGTTTGTCTCCCTTTTTAAATATACCTGACATATTGGCATTTAGCCAATCACGTTGCAGTGTTCCTGTGTCGATGGATTTCTGGTATATACTTGTTAGTCCAGGAGCTAGTTGTTTGGGACATTCTTTTAATATTCTGTTTGGGATGTTATCTGGTCCTGAAGCTTTGGATGGCTTTATATTCTTAAGTAATTTGTCTATACCCTCTGATCGAATTTCCAGGTCTGGTATTGATCTACTTATGTGTTTCGTTGTTTTTGGCAGTGTTTTGTTTTCTTCTCTGGTGAATACTGATTTGAATTGGTTGATCAGTATGTCTGCCTTCCCCTTACTGTCATTTACCAGTTTTCCATTACTTTTCAGTGGTGATACTCCAATGTTATCTTGTTTTCGAGATTTGACGTACTTCCAAAATGGCTTCGAGTTGTTATTTTGTAGTCCTTCCATTATAGTGTCGTTTCTATAATTCCATTCTGCTTTTCTTACTTGGCTTTTACATTCTTTTTGGAAGTGTTTGTAGTTTGTCCATATGTTGGTTTTCTTAGCTTGGTGGTATAATCTGGTTTTCTTTTTGAACATCTTCCTGATTTTATTGTTGATCCATGGTAGATGTGAGTTTGATCGGACGAGTTTGGATGGAATGTGTTTGTCCAAGCACTCAAAGAGTTCTGTCTTGAATATCTCCCATATATTTTGTACTGATGATCCTGTTTGGTACATATTTATTATTGTGGACGATAGTTTGGTCAAGTCTTCATGGAGTTTGTCCCAGTTTGCTTTCGAGTAAATGTAGCATTTTCGTGACCGTTTCCTCTGATAGTAAGGTTTTGTGTCACAGTCTGTGACTACCATGTCATGGTCAGATATCCCTCGGGTGTTATTTGATGACTTTGTGGGTGATGGTTTTGTCGTCAGTACTATATCCAGTAGATTGTTGCCTCTAGTGGGTTGTTCATGGATTTGTACCATCGAGTTTGCTGTTACTACTTCCATCACTGCTCTTTGTATTTCTTTGTCCTGTGCGTCTTGATTTACTGTCATGGTGTCCCAATTGATGTCGGGACAGTTGAAATCGCCTGTTAATATGATGTTTTTCTTGTTAGAGACCAGGTTTAATGATTTTTCTAACTCTTTGACGTCTTCCATGTTTCGATGTGGCATGTAGAATGAGCCTATCAGCAGTTCTTTCCTGTCTTTGAGTTGTATCTTTACCCATTCTACTTCACAGTTTGCTACTAGTTCTGTTTTTTCTACCGCGATGATGTCGTTGTGTACAAGGAGAAATACTCCTCCGTCTAGTGTTCCACGGTCATTTCTGTAGGCTGTGTAATTATTCGGAAATATTTCACTAGATTTAATGGCATCTTTCGTAGGATTTTTACCAGGTTTCTCTCCTTTTAGCCATGATGCAGTTCCACAGATAATATCTGGTTTTATATAATTTATTGCGGCTTTAAATTCAGATGTTTTGTCCTTTATACTTCTGCAGTTCACTGTCAAAATTCTTAGGTTTCTTTTTCTGGTAGGTTGAATACATTGCTGCTGTTTGATCTGTATTTACTTGTATTCATTTTTGATGTTGTAGTATACGAGTTGTTTGTTGTAGAATGTTTCCCGACGACGCCAGTCTCAGATTTTACTGTAAGAAACATTCCTTAATCACATACATAGATAATTAATTTGACAGATTATAATAGCCATCGTTGTGCGCAAATGATTTAAATTTTTAATTATTAATATCATTAACACGAACATAAAATAACAACGTCTATTTTATATAAAGTTATTTTATAAAGTATCTTTTTTTACCAAATTATTTGACATATTTTAACATAATAAATAAAAAAATAAATAGAACTTACCAGGTGATACAATCTATGTTATTTACCCACAGAAGAATCATACTAATGTCTTATTTATGCACTAGTACTTGTAACCTGGTTGTAATCAGGCAAGGCAAACTAAGATATATGTTTACATAAGTAGATTACGACCCAAAGGGGTAATTATAATCTGTATATCGAAGATGAACAGACAACACAATGGCCAAAAGAAAAAAGTACAAACAACGATCTACAAAACATACATATAAAACTAAAGATCGAGTAACACGCTGTCAGAACTCAATGTTCAAATTTATTCAATAAACTCAGGCGCAGCAGACAGCGCTTCAGGAGCATCAATTATTTACAAATCATTATTCAAGATGTCAAGATGACAGAACTCATTGTTATTCATGATCTTCAATTATATTGTTATAGTCATGTTGCCACGCGCCGTGCGCACTCAATTTGTTGTACGTTTTTATTACCCAATTTCTGCTCTCCAATTTTTAAAAATATATATTTGAAAATAAAAATGTAGTGCATTAAACTCTTCTGTGAATGTTGTTATTTTTTCTTCACAGAGCGATTTAAATATTAACGGGACAGTCTCTGTTCAGCCGAAACGTCTGGAAAACAATCTAAATGTTCATTTAAATATTATGTTTTTGCTTGAACATGTTATTTTATGAATTTTTAAAACAAAGATTCAAAATCGTAATTATTAAGATAAAATATTCAAAATAGAAAATAACAAAATAAAATATTTGAATAAATATCATAAACAATCTTCTTGTGTAAACAATAGTAAAACATTAGTACTGTTTTGCGTGGCCTTGTGCCATTTTCGTTACGGCTAATCAATGCCGTTGTCATTTGTGATTTAAATACTTATTTTGTCGATGCCATTGATTAGAATAATGTTACCCGACCTTGATTTAACTAGAAATCGGTTAATGGTCTATAAATAAATTTGTATTCGGGTAATTGATCTAGTGTTATTGAATAGTATATGAAAAAGAATGCCTCGAGGCGAAGACGAGATGCATTCTTTTTCATATACTAATGACCAGGTATTGTATAATCAATTTAGCCCATACTTTCTTTGTCGAGTGTCATGATTACCAATTATTACTAATTTAAGCAGTCGAAGCCAGATTAGTTTGAATGAGTATCAGCTCAAAAGTATTTCCTTCAATTACAACATATGTGGTATATGGAAAATATTCAATAACACAACACAAAGAAAGTATGGGTCAAACCAGCTGATTCTAATAAGATTATCCCATAGCTAAAACTGACAGTCGCGATTTAACAAAAGTATTGCTGAAAGTGACACCAAAGTACTAGAAGACCTGAGTTCGCCACTGATTTTAGTGGGGTTCGTTAGTTTTGTATGTAGTGTTTTAAAGATTATATTATTGTTTGTCCATTTGTCTTGTTTTCTTTTGGTCATTGTACTGTCTGCCATTTCGATTTACGGTTTTTGATTACCCCTTTAGTATCTTCAAACTTTCTTAATCCTAATCTTAAAACGGCAATCCACGTCATTTCTATTTGAACAGACGGAAAATGTGGGAATAAAACCAATTGATAGTGGTATCTACAAACTGCAATGTTTACTTGTCCACAGGAAGTTTACTGTTCCTAAATCATATAATTATATTGTTAAAACTAAGGTTCTCCTCTCTCGGGAGTGGATGGCCATGGCCGGATTTGATTATCCTATTTTGACCCTTTGGTTTTCTTACCCGAAGGACTTTTAGGTTGTTTTGTTTTAGAATATCTTCAATTGAGCGTGTCTGGTTGTGTTGTTTTTGAGACTTTTTATCACCCACTGTCATAAACGATAATGCTAACAAATCCAGATTTTATTAAGTAAATTCATCATGATTCATTTAAATGAGCCATCGGTGTTGGTCTCTGCTGTGTTGCCCGATACGATTTCCTTGTAAAAACTCACCCTGTTCTTCTCTACTCCCAACTGTTTTATTAATGACATTTGTTTTTATTTAAGTATGTTAATGTCCAAACCGATTTCATCATTTCCTAGTGTTTAACAATAACAAGCTAAAAATCATGGTTGACTATTCTAGTCAGTTATTCGAGGAAGTGTACTACAGTGCCCCCTCCCTCAACCACAGCTAAAACTGCCTACCACGTTTTAACTGAAGTAATGTTGAAAATGGCACCAAACTACCATACTGTAATCTTAAACCGGCAGTCCAATTCATATCTGTTTGGACAGACACCAAAAGGTGGCGGAATTAAACAGAAGAATTTGTCTTTTTGTACTTTTTCCTTTAGCCATTGTGTTGTCTGTCGTTCTTCGATATATGGTTTCTGATTACCACTTTGTTATCTTCATACTCTTCTTGAGATAATTGAAATTTATCATAGTTTCATTTCACTAAAGCTTGCTTGTTTATATTTGTATTGTCGTTGCAGATCCAGTTATCAGTGGGGGGGGGAGTCCTCATTAACCAGCTTAGCCCTGCATCATTTGTTTTTACTGTCCGAAGTCAGGATCTGAATTCCCATCGCAGTATGTCGTGGGCTATTTTGTGTTCAATTGTTTGACATGAGGGGTGACTGGTCGTTTTGTTGTTATTGGTGGAACTATTGACCACAAACGTATAAACTTTCTTCTCATAAGTTGATCGGACCGGATTTCTTGTCTTTCTAACAACCACCTCTCTTGCTTTGTAAGAAAGAAATTTAACATATAATCATGTGAACTGCTTACCCTTCCGGATCACTTGAGTTCACCCCGGTTTTCAGTGGGATTCGTGTTACTCGATCTTTAGTTTTATGTGTATGTTTGTTAATCGTTGTTTTACATTTTTTATTTGGCCATTGTGTTGTCTGTTCTTCTTCGATGTTCAGATTTTGATTACCTCAATAGTATCTTCAAACTCTTCTGATAAAAAGTATTAAAAGAGTCAAATAAGCGCCAGTGTTATTTTGTCATAGGCATAATTTCACCTGATACGTGAATCATGTTGATCGAATGGTAGCAGTAAAGGCGCGGACGTGTTAGAGGACATCACAGAAAAAAGATTAGAACGACGTCTGTTTTTTTTCTTCTTTTTTTTTCAGTAAAATTTGGCGGTTGTTTTGGACTTTTGATACTGCAGGATACATATAGGATACATACATTGTACATTTCTCTAAAGAACTGAATATAGGTATCCATGATTTCCCGTTTTTATTTCATTATTTACATTATATACACATATGTCTTCTTCTGAACGATTTATGTCTAGCGCCTTTGTTAATACGTTATACACTGTCATTATGTTACTTTTCCCTTTGTACTTCTTAGCATACTATCAATATATAAGACAATTAAACATTGTCAGTCTTGTTTGTGGATGGTGGTGGAATGGACAGAAGTGATGGTCGGCGAGTTTTTCTCTTGTCAAAAATCTCCTGGTTTCTTAGGCCATCAACATTCTCTTGAGATAAGGCGCGATGTATCGAACACACCGAGTTGTGAAAATCACCAACTATTGATCGTTCGCTGGTTTTCCGGTAGGTGGATTGATCTGGAAGTACCATTAGAGACACATTTCTTGTCCTTTTATCAAAAGCTTCCTGGTTACGATTAGACAGGTTAGATTCGTCAATAGTTTGGATGGTTGGATTGTATCCCATATTTATTGTTGCCGGCAGTGATATGCAACGTTTCTTTGACGCTCTCCGTTCTTTACCTTTCTCGTCAATCTGAACAAAAAAAGACAATGTATTATTTAATTATCAGAAGAGTTTTAAGATACCAAAGGGGTAATACAAATCCGTAACTCGAAAAAGGACCGACAACACAAGGATCAAAAGAACAAACAACGATCTACAAAACAAACACATAACACTAAAGATTCAGCAACACAAACCTGACTTAAAGACGGGGAAGAACTCAGATTCTCCCGGAGAGGATGATGAGTTCCTGCTCCACTTCTAGAGCACCCGTTGACTATTTATTCCATGTTGTGTATCATCTGATATTTATATAATGGTTGAGGCCATCGGTTATCTTTCATAGAACCGATATTATACATATAATAACACTGTTCTATGTTATGTGAGAATTGGCATTTAACTCATATGTGGAAAACAATTGGCTGACTGCATAATATCATAAAGAGAAGAGGTTTTAGCATATCAACTGATTTAACTCTGCCACTTTGAAGTGCCTGTACCAAGCCAGGAAAGAGAACGTCCATGTATATGTGTGTTAAGGGCATAAGTTTTGCTTCTTTCTAAGATTTTTCGCTTGTATTTTGGAACTGACCCGACAGTGAAATATTTTTTGTTAGTGGAGGAAGCCGGAGTACCCGGAGAATACCACCGAACTGCCACAAGTCATTGACAATCTTTATCACATAATGTTGTATCAAGCATACCTCGTCTAGAAGCATTCGAACCCACAATGTTAGTGGTAATATGCACTGATTGCATAGATTGTTGTAAACCCAACTCACATACGATGACGAGTGCGATGGCCCCTTAAATGCATTGTCACATACTATACAGTGCATATGAAGGTTAAATGGAATACTAGTATTCCAGTATCGAACTTAATTTAGGTCTTAACACTACAAGGCAAACACCTTATTGTATTTCATATGATTACTAAGAACTTTCCTTTATTTTTAAAATCATTCGCTAAGCTTTGGGGGGTTCGGCTGAAACATTTATGGTTATAATTGTTAATCCATTGATGCAAAGACCTAGTGCTATCAACATTGAACATCAATTACATGACCGTAACATTATCTCAGGGTCAGAGATCATGGCATCGGAAATTGTCTTTTGTACCAAAAGGTACCTTGTGATTATATATATTTTTGAAGCAGGAGACAGCGGAATATCAAGTTGTATATTTTTCTAACCGGAAATGACGAAATGAAACGCCTTAGAAACAGCACATTTTTGAATCTAAGGACAAATTTACTTACGACAGCTGCTTCTTCTGGTTTATGCTTCTTTTCATGGGCTGCACCGTCTAACCACTTTAGATCTTGTTCCGAGAAGAAAAAGTCCATTCCTTTTCTGACAAAGCATGTTGCAAGAACCTGTATAATTAAAAAACATAATGGTAATAACAAAATTACCGAACCTCGAACAATCTTCCAAAGGGAAAGTCAAAACTCATAAGTATATAAACAGACAAAACCAGTCAACAACCTGAAAAATGTGAAAACCGTAATGACCCTGACTTGGTACAGGCATTTCCAAAGAAATGGTGGGTTGAATCAGATTTTACGGCGCAAAACCTCCCGCTTTCATTACGGTTCAAAGGTTCCAGCTGTCACTATGATAGCATTTATAACAATACTGGAACAAAATAGGCAAAATAGTAGTCAATACAGTACTAAATTCAGATGCTACTAATTGAAACCCCATGCTCCTCTCGTCTGTAAGTGTAAGTAATATTAAGAAGAGTTTGAAGATACCAAAGGGGTAACGAGAATCCGTAAATCGCAGAAGGACAGATAACACAATGGTATAAAGAAATAGGACAAACAACGATCAACAAAACATACACATAAAACTAAAGATTGAGTAACATGAAACATGGTGTGAACTCAGGTGCTCCGGAAGGGTAAGCAGTTCCTGTTCCACTATTGGCACCCATCGCGTTAATCTAGGTACAATAGTTGTTTTTAATTTAATACGTGATTAACACATGGAAATTAAATCTCATATGTACCATCGCCTGTAACGATAACTGTTAACGTCACAAAATTTAATACTGAAATTTTACGATTGGTCGGAAAGTAATTCAATCATATTAATTAACATAAATTCTTTCGATTACTATACAAATAATGTATCAAAGAAGTGTACTTGTCTAATAAAACTGCAAATATTCCCATGATAAAAAGCATTGGAACCTATCAAATACGAGATAAATTGTTAATGAGTACGAAAAGTGATGCGTGTCCCACAGGGAATGTGTGGAAAGTATCAGAGCGTCATCAGTGATGGGTTACGGACGAGTGTTTCAGAGTTGTATTTATGTGGTAATTTGATTTAATGTATTGTCGTCAAAGAAAAGTTTCAGGATAACAAACAGGTATTCAGAAGCCGAAAAACAGAAGATGGACAGCAATGCAAATTACCAAACAAACACTAACAAAAGGACAAACAGTGATCTATAATACACTACACAGAACACGAAAATTTTAGATACTAGTATTATGAACAAGTTATAATCGGCCATGATCGCGACCAAAACGTAGAGCACCCGAGTTCACCCACACGTTGTTTTGTTTTTGGCATGGTCCATGTTGCTCATTGTTTTAATTTTTTGTGCTGTCCTATTATTTTTCTTGACGTTCTGAGTTTCGTGTTGTGATTTACGTACGATTTCCACATAAACAACGATGTTCGTCTTCGTCTTTACCACCAGTTGTCATGCCTTATTTACGGTTTTTTGTGTTTGTTTGCGACATGTGGTGTCCAACTCATAGTGTGTTGTGTTTTTGCTTTGTTTGTCTTCGTCTTGTGTACCCTATGTTACAAGTTTCTCTGGATTGTCCATTTGTAATTGCCCCTTCGGTATTCTTTGACGTTTATATACGGTAATACTCACCATTAGAGGAAACACAATAGATATCTTTTTGATGCTCTTAACCACCCACAGGACAACAAGACAGCCGACTTGAATGCCAGTGAACAGGTGAACCTTTGTTAATGGTACGTGTCGTAGATATTTGTAGTCTGGTTGATATTTAGGTGGAATGAAGATGATTGATATTCTCTGAACAAGCTGAAATAAGAAAAGACACAGTGATAAGTGAGTAAATGAGTGACTTTTGTTTAAATTCAGCAATTGTTCACCTATATCATGACCAGACCAAGTTACAATCAATGTAATGATAATGATGTCTGCTTTGTACTAAACCAACACGCTGAGTTGAATTGTTACAGTGCTAGCTCACTGAAACAACAATCCACGGGTAGACATGTCGCTCCACTCGGACAAATTATGCTGATTCCGAGTCAACCAGTCTTTGCTCTTACATGTACTCCTTAATGCCGTGTGCTTATAAATAACAAATACAAATTCTTTGGCTTGACCCGATCGGGGATCGAAATTGCAATGATATTAATTTGAAATGATGACTGTATTCAGTGAATGTTCATAGACGACAAATATAGGATGTTCGGCAGTAATTGCAGCTACAAAACATGGCACAATGTTATCTAAACAAATTTTTACAGTCGTCATCACGAACTGGTTGACCGCTACGAAATATCCATATCTTTAAATGGCATTGGATATTTTCCCCGTTACGTAGATTTGGTCTTTCCGTTATCACCAACAAGACTTTTACCGGACTTGACTCTATGAGTAAAACACGGTATGGTGTCTTATCAGAAACATCCTCGCGGGTATCTGGGTTCACCCGTTTTTTGTGGGGTCCACGTTGCTCACATTTCCTTGTTCTGCGTTGTGCTTTGCTTTGCTTTGTTTGTTGTCGTCCTGTATCTTATGTGTCCAATATTGCCAGTGGCACTGATTGTTTATTCTTGATTGGCCATTTGGGCTTCTCAAACATTTGTTATTTAATCATAAATTCAAATAATTAAAACAGCAAGGAATGCATATGTATCATCATTGGGTCAGTCATGGTCGTGATCGTATGGTAGTTGAATTTATAACTACCTATGCAATTAGTCCCTATCACCACTAAATCTGTGAGTTCGAACCCCGTTCACGGCGAGGTGTACTCTATACAAAATTATGTGAAGTCACTTCCGGAAGGTTGGTGGTTCTCTCCGGATACTCCGGTTTCCTCCACCAATAAAATTGACTGCCACGATATAACTGAAATAGTGTTGAAAGTGGCGTTAAATACCATAAGCCATAAGCCTATGACAAGTCACCGTATTTGTTTTAGATATTACCTGCATACCATTAAGGGCTGCCACACCCATGTACAAGAAGACACCATATAAAACAGCCATGGGAATAAACTGGAAAATAAAATGAAAAACAAAATGTCGGAACAGTTCCAACATACAATAACATATTATAAAGAGGTGAACAATTTAATATTAATACGTAAGTTTAAGCTTTGGTTGTATATCATGACATTGAGAAATCATATCATAATAGTCCGTGGGCTAGCATAACTCCCCATGCACCCCCCACCTTCCATGCTAACATATTTTTTTAAGTCCTCCTATATATCCTCTTGAAAAAAAACATGTTAGCATTGAATATTTTGGAATGAACTTACATTTTTGAGCCCTTTTTTACATCCCTTCGACAATTTTGTCGGATTTTCAGATTTTGTAATTCTTCACTGTTGCTGAGGTCTTGTAGCTTATGAACAACTATTAGAATATAAAAACTGGGGTTTGGTGGATAGCTGATTATATTATCGTTCAAATGAAAACAAGTTATTAATATTTTATGAAATTCAGTAATCGTAGGAGGCAAAAAAGGGCTCAAAAATGTAAGTTCATCCCATAATATTCAATGTTAACATGTTTTTTCTTCAAAAGGACATATCAAAGGACCAATAAAAAAATAGTGGGGTTCGAAGGTGGGGTGGGGGGGGATGCACGGTATGCTATCTCAGACCATGGCCTATTATAAAATGAAATACCAAAAAACAAAACAAAAAACGCAGAAAGAGGCAAAGTCGATACCCCTGGCACACCAATACATGACCTCTGACCCTGGCACACCAATACATGATGGCTTCCTTCCCTAGCAACGGTAAAGTCACTTCAAAGTCGATACCCCTGGCACACCAATACATGATGGCTTCCTTCCCTGGTAAAGTCACTTCAAAGTCGATACACCTGGCACACCAATACATGATGGCTTCCTTCCTTGGTAAAGTCACTTCAAAGTCGATACCCCTGGCACACCAATACATGATGGCTTCCTTCCCTGGTAAAGTCACTTCAAAGTCGATACCCCTGGCACACCAATACATGACCTCTGACACTAACACACCAATACATGATGGCTTCCTTCCCTGGTAAAGTCACTTCAAAGTCGATACCCCTGGCACACCAATACATGATGGCTTCCTTCCCTGGCACACCAATACATGATGGCTTCCTTCCCTGGAACGGTAAAAGGCAAAGTCGATACCCCTGGCACACCAATACATGATGGCTTCCTTCCCTGGAACGGTCACTTCAATAAAATGATCTAATACAAACATGGAGAATTTCTCTTTTTTTTTCTGCATAAGCCCAAAACACTAGTTCAATTGTTTTTAAATAAAGCGCATTATATTGGTTAGCTATAATCATGTGTTTATTTTTTTTCTTAAGTGGCGGAGAACTACCATGGCCGTCTTATTTGGCAAAGTCAAAGAATAATAAAAAATGCGTGTGTTGCTTCTTCGCTGCTCACATACCCTTAAGGGAAAAGAATCAATAATCAATTAAACCAATTTTCGTGAAAACATGGGACACACTGTTGATATCATTGTCGGATTTACGTTGCAAAGATAAATCTGTTCAAACCATTGGTTGGAGGAAACATGGTAAATAAGTATCATTTCTGATGAATTTTTTATGCCTTTTGAAATGTAGAGATGTCGATTGGTGATATGACAGAAAAGTTTAAATATAAATCAATACCTTTAGAACAGATGTTATAAGAACTGACAAACCACTCAGTATACCTACAAGTAACGCTGTCACTCTTTGTTCTCTATAAATATAAATGCATTAAATTACTGATCTTTTAGCTACCGGTGCAATCGGTGCCCATCACCACTAAAGTTGTGAGTTCGAACACAGTACATGGCGAAGTGTGCTCAATACAACATGATGTGATGAAGTTTGTCATTGACTTGCGGCAGGTTGGTGGTTTTCTCCGGGTAATCTGGTTTCCTCCACCAATAAAATTGACCGCCACGATATAACTGAAATATTGTTGAAAGTAGCGTTAAGCGTCATAAACATAAACCTGTTCTTTTAGCTAAAAAGATAATTCGCGTATGTAATAGAATATGTTAAGACTAGGCCTAATATTATTGGTCTGCAATATGCTGACATATTTTTTGGAGCATGATGATATTTCCCGACACTCCAGGAAAAGTAGCTATGTAATAAGACAGTGTGTGCATTAGATATCTACCTGTTTATCATTATAGCCGGTCCATACATCTGATGGTTGTGTATTAGCTACCGAGGGTATCATCCACCCAGCTGTTTTGTAGCTTAATACTTGGACGTTTGTTTCACTTTACACTATAAATAGTTATAGTTTTCTGCTGAAAATTGAACACTAGTGGAGCAGGAACTATTATCCATTCCAGAGTATCTGAGTTCACTCTAGAACATTAGCAAAAATCGTACAGCTCAATCTATAGTTTTATGTGTAGTGTTTTGTAAATTATTGATTGCCCTTTTTCTTTTCACCATTGTGTTGTCTGTTCTTCGATTTACCGCGTCTGATTACACCTTTGGTATCTTCTATCTTTTTGTACCTACAGCAATAACGAAGTATCTGCCATCGAACTATAAATGGTAACTTTACCTGACACCAAGAAATGTAGGTTTTTCACCTGGAGCAGTACATTCTGATTCTCTTTTTAAACTCATAATATGTGCTAAAGCTGACACAGTGGCGGCTACATACCATGGGAGTCCAAACAGAGACAGAATGACGATTAGAACGCCAACGATTAACATGTCTAGATGGTAGCCGCCACCTTTCTGGAAAAGAAAACAATGACATTAACCCTTTGGTGTGCTATAGTTTTAGACATGGAGAAAAATATATACTTGTATGGAGATTCACATAAAATATATACAGTAGAACTCAAAGATCAAAGGGACCTTTTATTTAAGTTCCAAATAGTCGAATATTTGTGTTTTTGGGGTCAAACCTAGCTAAAAGATGCTTGAACATACGACTGAGAGAAGCCGACAAAAATATGAAATATTGCTAGATTCAAATTTCCAGCGTGAAATAAGAAGAATGGTAGATTCAGAAAACTATCTAAGAAGACATTGAGTAATATGTCTGCTATATTCATGAGGAGAATTCGCAGTGACGTTATGGTTGGCCATCACATGCAATTTCACTTAAAGACGTTTTTTTTTTAGGTTTTTTGTCTTATACACGTAAACAGGCTTACAGACAAGATAGGGAAAAATGGGATTAGTATGGGTTTAATGACGAACGCGTACATTGCCAGATATAACAGGATATAATTGATAGGGTATATATCTCTTGATCTTGTAACGGTTCATCAACGACTACTTCAAACCAACATTTTGTTTATTAGTAGCTGCTGTAAGTGAGTTCCGCGTTGTGATGTCCGTTACGATATCCGCATGAAAACGATTTTCTGTTCGTATTTACCTCCACTTATTTGTCGGAGGACTCATATCTTATTAACGTTATTTGTGTTATATTTGCGTATAGTGGTGTCTAACACACATTGTTTTTCTTCGTCTTGTGTACCCTATGTTGCCAGTTTCTCTGGATTGCCCATTTTTGATTGCCTCTTCTGTATTGTCTAAAGTTGTATTTGTCTTGTGTACCCAATGTTGCCAGTTTCTCTGGATTGTCCATTTTTGATTGCCTCTTCTGTATTGTCTAACGTTGTATTTGTCTTGTGTATCCTATGTTGCCAGATTCTCTGGATTGTCCATTCTTGATTGCCTCTTCGGTATTCTCTAACGTTTATATATATTTGTTTTGTTTTTCTTCGTCCTGTGTATCCTATGTTGCCAGTTTCTCTGGATTGTCAATTTTGTATTGCACTTCGGTATTCTCTAACGTTCACTCTTAAGTGCAGGGAGCGTGGCATACCATATTCTAGACGTTCATTGGTAATCCGTCCTAAATGCGAGTTGTGTTTTGATTCGTCTAGCACAATTAGCGTTCTTCCCGTCCAGTCTTGTCTCTTGCAGCGGAGAAATTATGTGTATTAATAAATCGCGTAGCCTGGAACGATGGACCACGATATAAACACACACAAACACGGGTGCCACTAGTAGGGAGCAGGAACTGCTTACCCTTCCGAACCACCTGAGTTCACCAACGGGTATTAGTGGGGTTCGTGTTACTCGATCTTTAGTTTTATGTATATGTTTTGTTGATCGTTGTTTTTCCTTTTCTACTTTTTCTTTTGACCACTGTGTTGTCTGTTCTTCTTCGATATACGGATTCTGATTACCCCTTTGGTATCTTCAAACTCTTCTTGTCCTTTCGTACGTTTTATTTTGACCATTTTGTTGTCTGTTTTCTTTGATATACGGATTCTGATTACCCCTTTGATATAATCAGAATCTTCTTTATAATAAAAACGTAGATGACAAATTTAGTGGGCGTTTCTGGAATAACCTTCATCAAAGACGCTCAAAAGTGAAAGATTGGAAAGCCAAATAATTTAAAGGTTTGGGAGCAATAAAACCAAAGGCCCTATAGATACAGGCCAACCAAAATCGGCTAAGATCAGCTATGAATTGAAGTATTATTAATTATGATTGCTGCATTGGCGATTCATATAATTCTTGTTCAGACATCATTACCCTTAATTTATGTTCCTGTCTGTTGACGATTACTGCGGTAATCTGCTGATCCATAAATACCAAGATGGTGGTCAAAAGCGCGGGAATCAGCGCGGCGGGAATTAGCCATAGAGGGTTCTTATCACTGATTGGATTTATAAACCAGTTCCGGTCAGGATTGCTTGGCTGAAAAATAAATAAATAAATAAATAAATAATTGAATAAATTGATCATCATACATGTTTGAACACAGTGTATTGTTTTATAGATTATTATTTGTGCATTTGTCTTTTTCCTTTTGGTCATTGTATTGTCTGCCCTTCTTCAATGTAAGGCTTCTGATTATTGATTACCGCTTTAGTATATTTGAACTTTTCTTTTCAAAAAGAAACTAACACACAATTGAGATGATGTGGTTAAAAACGCTTTTTTGTATGTCAAACTTGCTTTGCCAAGATTCATTTTATCTACTTTCACCAGATTCGGAAGTTTGTCTTATATTGCCACATGGTTGCATTTCCAACTCACCGAGTGGCCGTGATCGTATGGTAGTTGGATCTACAACTCCTCATGCAATCACTGCCTATCAACACTAACGTTGTGATATCGAATCCGTCCAGGCGAGGTGTATTCGATACAACATTATGTGATAAAGTTGTCAGTGACTTGCGACAGTCGGTGATTTTCTCCAGTTTCTTCAACCAATAAAACTGACCGCCACGATATAACTGAAATATTGTTGAAAGTGGCATTAAACACAATATACCAAACCAAACCAACCAATCCAACTCACAGATGTCTACTTTACCTCCAGTTTATATTTACTTACCTTGACCTCTGTAGGAACCGACAGCTTTGGTGTTGGTATTCCCAGTAAGGCATCTACACAAACCATTACAATGATGGCAATTAAAACTCCAAAATCACTGATTGTACGTCTGATCTGTAAAGGATATATATTGTATCATCAATGCTTACCCTTCCGGACCACCTGAATCCACCCCCTGTTTTTAGTGGGGTTCGTGTTACTCGATCTTTAGTTTAATATGTATGTTTTGTAGATCGTCGTATGTCCATTTTCATTTAGACATTGTCTTGTCTGTCCTGCGATTTACGGATTCTGATTACCCGTTTGGTATCATCAAACTCTTCTTGCAAGATTAAAATGCAGTAAAGGGAACAATTCAAGGATTGCAAATGTATCTATGTGAATTGCCTTTTTTTAAAGTCCAAATATTAAGCTGACTATGTGTCACTTTCAAAGTGTGCGATCTTAATTTGGTAAAAATAGCACGTAATTACACTTCTACAAAGAGGTAAGAAATATTACACAAAGGTAAACCGAAAAAAGAAGACAAACAGTTGGATAAAGGTATGGACAAATATTTCTTGTATTTTGGCTAATTGGGGCATCTAATTAGAAGCTACGAATTCGGATTGACACGAAACTATTAATAATATGTATGTAAAAGATTAACTACAAGTAATGTCGACAATATGTAATGACAAAAATGGATACTAAAATTTTAGGGGGAGAGTGAAGATAAATGCAAAAAAAAAACAACAACAAAAAACAGACAGACAAACAAACAAACAAACAAACAAAAAACAACAGGTGATGGATGCACGGTCTAGTGATCAATGATTGTAAAATCTCAAACAGCACTTGTTCAAGCTATCTGGAAAACATAATTCTTTACCCATTCAACTTTTACATAATAATTTTTATACATTCTGTATTTTCATCTGTTCAATATGAAAATGGTTTTTTCCCGAACAATTCGTTTTATCTCTTATATTTTAGATATTTAAAATCTGCTGGTCTATACAACACAATTACTATACTTACCGTTGCAGTAGCAAAAGTTCCTCCGTTGATGTTCACCAATGTTACCGCAATACCAAATGTTCCACAAAACAGCAAAACCGACAAGAAAAATACATCCGGTACATAATTATTGGCGTCACATCCGCTTCCGTTTAATGTCCCGCCATAAGATGAACAATTCTCAGGAAGCATTATTTCATGCCTTGCATCTTCATCTTGGATAAGGAAATTGCCTTTATTTGGAAACCCACTAAATGCTGATATACTAGTGGTAAATACTGTAATATTGTTGTGTGTATATCTGTTCATTGGGATTGTAATATTAGGAATCGTACACGTACAAGCATCTGATGTAGATTCTGGTACATTGAGATAAACCGGATGGTGTTGTTCTAGATGGTACATGTTTTCAAATGCTTGATATATAAAGATAAGGGCAATCAAACAAGCAAAACATTCCTCTGTGAAGCGGGTTATGTAGCGCACCAGGGCACTCAGATCTAACGCTACAATAATGAAGATTAGCAATGCTACCCACAGTCCTACCCAACATCTGAATGGCATGTAATCCCATTCCTGATCTCTATGAAAAAAGAAACAAAGGTTATAAAGAATAGTCTGAAGATACTAAAGGGAGGTAATCAGAATCCGAATATCGAAGAAATACAGACAACATAATAGCCAAAAGAAAAAGAACAAAAGGACAAACAACGATCAACAAAACATACATATAAAACTAAAGATCGAGTGATGACTTCAATTTAACTAAAAGGAACCCTTGGTTCCGTAGTTTATTAATGACGGCCTATTTAATCAGTCTAAGTAGAAAGGACAGTCATATGTATACACCACCAACGCCAAGTTGCAGTCTGATTGCATGAAATAATTACTCATCTATTTGCAGACCTATTTACTGACTTAATAATGAAACCAAGGATTATAGGAAAGCACTAATCAATTTCAAGCTGGACAATGTATATACCCCTGTAAGTATGAATATTCATATTCTATATAGTGTCTTTCTCTTTAAACACGCTACATTTTTATTCTCTGAATGCATTTTCGCTCAGATGCATATACAACTAATTTGACGTGACATTCTTTAAAACTCAGGACGCTTCCGGTAAAGCAATGAACACATATCAATCCATTTAAGGTTATTTCCTCGAGGGCTTTAGCCCGAGGGAACATAACCTTGGTGGGTGGATAATTGTGGGTATCCACCTCCTAACCAGAACGTAAATGTTTTATAAAACCGATATAAATGTTTGAAACTCCACATGAACGAATCCTGATTTTATGGCAACGGCCCTGTGTAGACAACTTACAGCAGACTTCCTTGTACTATTTGCTTTACTTGCCTTCTAACTTGATTGATTTGATTGTTAGCGTTTTAATGTCACTTTATACACATTTGAATAATCTCATGGCAGACAGTTTTATTGGAGGAAACAAATTACACAGAGAAAACCACCATCCTTCGGCAGCCATTTTTCTGGATGGAACGTATAGGGTTATCTCTTCCGACGTGATAACGGGTTATACCACGACAGCTGAGATTTTGAGAGAAAAAAAATACCCGAATAAAAAATAATGTCACATGCTGCTATCTAGACTAATCGTATTAATTT
The DNA here is from genome assembly GCA_002080005.1 of Gigantidas platifrons. Classification (NCBI taxonomy): domain Eukaryota; kingdom Metazoa; phylum Mollusca; class Bivalvia; order Mytilida; family Modiolidae; genus Gigantidas; species Gigantidas platifrons. Next base: position 807,723 of record MJUT01053105.1, on the reverse strand, counting down.
ATAATATGTGAGGTATTATAATTTGAATTATTGCTATGACAACATAATATCTTTCGACTATGATCGTGCAGAATAAGGTTATTCCAGAAACGTGCTGTGCACAATGAAATAGATACTGTTGTATCATTTATTATCGTTGGTGTCGATGTTCGTGGATTGTTTGTAAGTGAGATGTTCGTTGATATTTGATTTCGTGTTTTTGGTACTTGCCAATTACTTTTCTCACGATTTATGCTTTATAGTGTGCACTAAGTTTACATGGTTTGCTGGAACCAACGTTAACGAAAATACGAAAAATGAATCCACAATATGTACGTTTTTTTACCTCAATTAATCAATTGTTTGCAGGAGGCCGCATGTCTTATTTTCGTTATTTGTGTTGGTTTGCGTATAGTGGTGTCGAACACATATTGTGTTGTGTTTTTGCTTTTGTTTTTCTTCGTCTTGTGTACCCTATGTTTTAAGTTTCTCTGGAATGCCCATTTTTGGTGGCCAATTCGGTATTCTCTAATGTGTATTAATTATACAATTTAGATGATGTGGCTACTTTTTTTTACCTCAATTAATCAACAACCATTATGTGTTCATGTTTTCATGATCTACACAACATAATTTGTCTTCCTATTCAGTGTTTCTAATATGATGGACACCATGATTGGCTTAATAACAAATATTGATCTTGTTCTACATCTCTACGTCCCTGCTTACTTACTGACAGAATTTGTATAAAATCATCTCTAAGACCAACATGGGACCTGTACTCCCTAAAATGTTTAAAGGTTGTCCAGCAAATAAAGCGAATACAACACCTGTCACAGCAGCTGCTAATATACATTCCATTGGTCCCTGTAAAATATTATAGTGATAAAATATGACTGTTTCGACTCATATCCCTTCCGTTAAAAGCTCCATAATTATTCTTCAATGAGGTCATGTGCAATTATTTCTAGCTTTCAACATACTGTTAGCGATAATTGTATTGGTTGTTTATCCTTTTCAAATATGATTTTCAGGGATTTTTTTTAATTCAATTTGCAATACAATTTGAATGAGAGATCTGTAATTTGTATTATAATTCATTCTTCTGCTGAACTGCTCTTTCTAGACTGTAACAATAAACGTAAGCCAATACATCATAACTATGTGAACTAGTCTTTTTGTAGTAATCTTTCCCTTCCGGAGCACCTCATCGTTTGTCCTTTTTCTTTTGGCCATTGCTTGCCTGCCCTACTTTGATTTCTTCAAGGTTTTGTTATTTGACTTTCAAACAGATAACATATATACAACATGTAAAATTGATCACCTCGTATCAAGGCACAACATATTGAACTCGCCAAGATATATGGTGTTAAATGTTTTTCCCGATATTATGTCATTATTTACGTAAAGTGTGAATACAAATTAAATATATTTACCATAAAATTATTAGTAGCTTGTCCTAACAATCCACCAAAGGTCACATTCGGGGTCAAGGTTGCAAGAAACAAATATATAAATGAAGCCACGCATTGGATGTGTATTGCATCCTTAAAGTCACTAACGTACCATGGCAGTTTTCTCTTGATATCAGCGATTAGTCCTCCAAATATCCTTAAATAAAACAGTTAATTGATAGAGATCACACACGCATATTTTATAACAATAGGTGGACATAGCCGTATTTAGCTAATCTGTTTAGACCTTTTGGCTTTATTGCCCCCAAAACATTAACATTTGGCTTTCCAATCTTTCGCTCTTGTGCGTACCTGACGAAGGTTATTACAGAAACGCGCCGTGCGCCCTTAATTTGATAGCTACGTTTTTATAACTACATTGTAAGCAAATTATAATTGAATTTTTATTTCGGAATACTTTTGGTCAGATTAGGTGTTTATTGTTTGGCCTCATCAAACTAGCTTAACACCGCCACTTTTCATTGCAGTGGCTGTACCAAGTTCTGACAGTGACCGGGCATGTATTTGTGTGGTAGGGGTATAAATTGTACCTCTTTCTTTGAATTTGACATTTAATTTTGGAATTGTTCTGAGAGTGTCGTATTTTTTGTTCTTCATTTTATTATTTCAACACAGTTTTCATGACAATCAGACTTCTTTTTTTGGAGAGTTGGGATTCCTGCAGATAAAGCGAACTTATCTGTGGTGAAAATTCAAACCATGGGTATATATTTTGAAACTTTAACGCATGAGGTGGGCAAATGGATTTCAACCCGCGTCAGCTCTTGATGAATTTAAAAATAATTTATTATTTCAGTTATTTGAACGATATTAGTCACAAGTCATATAAACACTCTCAATTTGGTAACTGACATATCTTTAAATTTTGTGAGTTCGTTTCTCACCCGTTGCTGTATGTATTTAATAAATCTCTTTGCGATAAAATTGCGGCAGGTGGGTGGTTTCGTCCGGGTACTCCGGTTTCCGCCACCTTTAAAACAGCTCATAGATTAAGTATGTATGTGACACACCACGAGCAATGCTAAGCGTAAATTCTATGGCTTTTTCAGACTTTTCCTTAACCGTCTCTCCTGATAATCACAGTTTATCCATACATTACACAGTGCAATTTATAACATTGGACACGTACATTTTGCGAACACAGTCTATCCATACATTACACAATGCAATTTACAACATTGGACACGTACATTTTGCGACATTAAATTTATGCCACATATCCTCATCATTCGTTTTTTACCGACAAGTATTATATATACCATGTATCTTACGAATTAACTTATTTAATTCAACGAATCCGAAGGATGAGTTGGTTTAAATAAGTCACGAGTAAGATCCATGGTTTATAACAGAAATTACATGATTGACAGATATATGAGATAAAAATCGTGGAATATCTTGTCTATGACGTCAAAATCATGGAATAACAGATATATGACGTCAAAATCATGGAATAACATCAAGATCTCCATGTTATACCATGGTTTGTAAAAGTTCACTATTTTTAAGTTGATTACTGCATAGAAAGCTCAAAGGAAAAATGCGTATTTATGTTACAATGTATTTTTACCATATACCCAAATCGACGATCTCCAATACATATCAAACAACACGGAATAGATGATACCTTAGCTTAGCCCAATTTACTATTGTATCAGATGTTACCTCCCAGTCCTCTCAAGGGTTGGATCCTCATGCGATTTTGGTTCATTGTCTTGTAAAGAATTTCCATTGTGATGCGCCTTCCTTGACTCCTGACAATAAAAAGTAAATAGATATTGAAAACTTTCTTGCGATTAAACAGTGGACAATGTATGTTCGCATTCTAGATAATGATAATACAAGTTCGTTTAAGATGAATACAGGAAACCAATATATAATTGAACGCAATCTTCGTCGGGAAACAATCTGAACCAAGAAAAAACAATACCATGATAAAAGATACAATCCTATATCAAATACCATGGTAATATTTGATACTTGAAACTGGTTGACTCTTTTACTTCAAGTATCACATGTGATAAAGTAAAAGAATACCATACCGTCAGAGCAGTGTGGGTTCGTGTTACTCGGTCTTTAGTTTTATGTGTAATGTTTTGTAGATCGCTGTTTGCCCTTTTTGTTTGGCCATTGTGTTGTCTGTCCTTCTTCGATTTACGGGTTCTGATTACCCCTTTTGGTATGTTCAACCCCTTCTGCCAAAATCTAATAGAAATATCAAAGAAATAGAGATAACATTGATCACCCTAACACAAGTATATATGAGTAATCACCTCCCTGGATTGGTACTGACATGAAGTGTATTTCTCTTAACTGGACACCATACAGATATTTTAAATAATGTTTGCATAACCAGTCTCTATTAAAAAGCAATTGTTTGTATTTAGCAACGAAACGTTAGAGAATACTGAAGGGGCAATAAAATATGGACAATCCAGAGAAACGGGCGAAGAAAAACAAAACAAAAGCATAGCACAATATTTGTTGGACATCACTATACGCAAAAAAACACAAATAATGTAAATAAGACAGACATGAGCCCTCATACAAGCAACTAAAGACAATTCGAACATCGTTTTTATGCGATAATCGTAACGGACATCACAACATGGAACTCACAACGTAAAGACACATAATAGGTCAACACACAAAAAAACCCAACCTAAAATGATAAGTAAAACGGATCCCACCAAAAAACCGCGGGTGAATTCCGATGCTCGCGCAGAGTAAGCCGTTCCGGCTTCTTATAAGACACCAACAGTGTTACTCAAATAATATGTTTTGTACCTTTGTTGGTAGCGTATCGGGTGGTTCAATTCTCGTTGTCGGGTCCCAGCATCCAGGAGGCAGCACTGTTGTTTGACTAGTAAATTCATGCATGGCAGATAGAATATCAAATTGATTTTCCGCTTTATAAGCTATTTCACGAAAGATCTGAAAATAAATAAAAGTAATTTTAACAAGCGCCAATATTATTTGGTCAGTGACTTCCGGTTGGTCTGTGTGTTTTCCTGGTACTCCGGTTTCCTCCACAAATAAAACTGATCACCGCGATATAACTGAAATATTGTTGAAAGTGGCGCTAAACGCCATAAACCAAACCAAACCAATATTATTTGTCTTAATAATGCACAGAATGATCTTCCATTTTGTGGAATGTATAGACCCAAATACAGACAATGCGACATCCTCATGAATATAGGTGCAATCTTCCGTTTGTACTTATGATATTCAAAGTATTCTTCCGTAAGCATATTTCGCCATGATATAGCTGAAATATTGCTGAAGGTCGTGTTAAACACCAAAAATTAAATCAATCAATCCGTAAGCATATTTAATGGTCCCCTGTTTACCTAATTTATCATTTCTACGCTAATTTGATGAATATAGCCAAAAGGACGTTCAATAGATGTCAATCAACAATTATTCAATAAATCATAGTAAATTTTAAAAAAGATGCAGTATTGTAAAATTTAATTCTGCCAATCAAAATTGTTGGTATTCACAAATGTTTCCGACCTTCGAAAAATATCCTCTGATTTGTTTGGGTTAAGAAACGGCATTTCACGTTTTAAGTTTTTCATTAAAATTTTCCTAGCGATGATCTGAGTTTAGAGAGTGACATCAAAGTGGTCAATTTTCTCTACTATATGTATTTTACCTCGTCAGTTATCAATGTTCCCATGCATCGTCCAGCTTCTAATGCAGGCTCTAAATTTCCCTTTGGAACCAGTAGAATGAACAGGAACCGAGTCGGTAGATCAACTTCCGTTATCATACCTATATCACAAGCACCCTCGAGGCGAATGAATGCACAGAGGTTACTATGGAGATCCTCCACGTCACCTATCATGATATTCATGACCTCTGATCCCGGGGGTATTTTACGCTTGAATTTCTTATTTACCTGTAAGGTAAAATTAAAATTAATTATGAAAATGTAAATTGTGTAATATTTGTAAATACACGACCATAATGGATCGATACAAAAAAACAAAAAACAAACCAAACACTATTATAAAGGTAGCTTAACCCCGCAACGTTTAAGTGCCTGTACCAAACCAGAAAGGTGAACAGTCCTTTTTGTTTCATTGTTATGCTACTTACCAACTTACATGCCACCACAAACGAAAATGCATTCCAAATGATCACATATCGCATTGAGAAATTTTGAACATTTTGGATTTCTTATTGTTGTCTTAGCAATGGCACCATATTATTATAATAAATTGATATTCCTACACATTGATACTTATCTGATCCAATCGAGAAAAAAAAACCCAAACAAACTGACAATTATTTTTGAAGACACCCATAAAACAGTACATACCTCGCCTTCAAAAGATAATGGCAGTGGTTCGACATGGGTAGTCGATTTACCATTTTCACCTTGTGTCATGGTCTCCATCGAGGCTAGACTAGTGTTGTACCCTTCTGTAAAAAGATTGTAACGTAATTATAGAACAAATATCTATATTTCTTTCGGATGAAAAAATCAGTTTATTGTCTCAAATTTTTTTTTAAACTTATCAAACATACTCTTCTTTATTGTCATCTTAGATGGCATTATACAATGAACCCTGTATCAGTCGAACCTAAATGAAACGTCATTAAAAAAATTTAAACTCCTGATACAAAAACCTTGAAAATTGCACAGGCACTCGTTGCATGGAATTACTTTTTCCCTTTTTGGTCAAATTTCTGCTTACATATTTATTTTCAATAAGATATCTTTATTATTTCATCGCTGCCTTCTTTAACTTATTCGGCTTTCCAACCTTTCAATTTTGGGCGTACCTCATGAAGGATATTCCAGAAACGCGTCGAGTGCACTAAAAGTGATAGCTACGTGTTTATGTTATTGTTTTTATTATTGTCCTTGGTTTTACCCAACAGGAACTTGAACCCATGATACTTATCAATATTTAAAAAAGTCAATATAAAACGTACCATTTGCCTGTCCTTGAAGACTGTTCGATGATTCTTTGTCTTCTTCCTCACCCTCTAAACATATCTGGGATTCCGAACGTATCTGTGGAAGACGGATTTTTAACATGTGTTTATGAAGTGTCTTATGTTTATGTTTCTTCATTAGAAGTGACCTTACATGGTTTCCTAGCAACGGGTTCAATACACCAATTGTCGTCCAGTGCTCCAGGAGTAAGTCTGAGACAAAAGAATTATAAATATTTGTAATTATATTTATTACATTAAAATACAAATAATCAAATGTCTGCAATATGCATAAAAAAAAACCTTTCAAGGCGATAATCAGAGTCATTATCTCATAGGTTTGGTTCATGGTGTTTAACGCCATTTTTAACCATATTTCAGTTATCTCGTGGCGGTCAGTTACCTCGTAGCAGTACAGCCAATACAATGGCCAAAGCTGAAAGACAAAAGGACAAACAACAGTCGACAATGCACTACAGAGTTAACTACAGATTGAGGAACACGAACCCCACTACAAGCTAGGGATGAACTCACCATAGAGGCATCTACTTGCGCATGTAGGGTCAGTTAGCCACACATATGGGTCGATTTCCAGGTTTACTCGACACAGTATTATGTGATCAAGTTTGTCAGTGACCTTTGGTCGGTCTGATTTTCTCCGGTAATTTCCGTGTACACGACCAGTTACACTGACTGTCATCCACCTAAAATATTGTTGAAAAATGCATTAGATATTCATAAATGATCATTCATATAACTTCTTATGAAACAATCCAGTATTGATGTTAAGTAATTTGATACATGTTTCATGTTCATGTATTTAAATTCTCGTTTCATAATATGATCATATCATATTAGACTTATGATATTATAATACATATAAATGTACTGAAAGAGTTGGTAAAACTGATAAAAATATTAACAAATGAAAGAAACACTATGTTAATGGGTTAACTGTAGCTTTACTATATGATTGGCTTGATCTATTTATAAATACCTAGACCTTGAATAGTTTATGTTACACATTTGTAATACTAGTATATTAATTTAAATTCATGTATACATAGTGCCATGAGTGTTTCTATTCCCAGTGTGTCTCCTCCATTTATATATAGGTATAATCTGCATGTACATATACAAAATGTACACATTGTATGCTAGGGATTGATCATTAATACATTATTCTGTGTGCCTCCTAATAAATGTGCAAAAGATAATGCAATTTATTTTTTGTAACTGTTGATATAAATGTCATGAATCATTTGTAAATCATTCCAATCATTGTAAATAAATTTATTGTGATTATTCTTCCCATCTTGGGTGCTGTGATTAGCAATAAAATATATTGTATTGTATTGTATTGTATTGCATTGCATTGCATTGCATTGCATTGCATTGTATTGTATTGTATTGTATTGTATTGTATTGTATTGTATAATTCGCGAAAAATGGAAAATGCAGTAGAAGACGGACCATTGCTGTTTTATATTTATATTAATGATTGTGATTAATAATTGATTAATAGAACTACCAAAACTACCTACCTACTATATCAGACATGGTTGTAGCCTGGAGATCTAACAAGACAGGGTTAGTTGTTACTATCATATGAAGTTCAGTCAGATACTGCATACACAATGATGAAACATGAGGTTTAGACCATCGTTTTCCGTCCTCTTCTAACTCTTCCTCAAACCTAACCCATCTACATTATGAAAACAAATACATCATTCAATTGTTAATAACAATTATGGAAAACCAACATAATGTGTAAATGTGTTGTATTATGGGTTCTTAGCGTCACTTCTAGCAATATTTCGCTTATAGAAACAATAGCACAATTGTTGAAGCAAAAAAAAAACAATAAAACAAACAAACAAACAAACAAACAAACAAACAAACAAAGACAAAGAGAGAGGGAATAACGCCACACTATTTTTTCAATGGTCACCAACTATGTAGAAAAACATTTTTATTTGCCCATACCATTGGCAAATCCCAGCTGGAATCCATAGTCACTAGAAAGGGAGGGATTAAAGACAAGGACTTATAAGTGGGGATAAGTTTATGGTGGGGACAAGCAAAGTAATAGGTGAAAACAAGCGGCCATCCAGTTACTGACCTACACAAAGTGTTATCGAGAACACCGCGTCACAGACCGCAGTACGATTCATATGTTTAGCAGTGGAGTAAATAAGATTACTCTTATTATCAACGTAAACTTTGGACATAGATCGAAGAAAAAGACGTACAGCTGAGAAGTATAATAAAATATATTTACGCACAAAAGAAAACAAAGGAATCTGAACTGGAGGATTCGTTAAAATCGCAAGCCCATTTATATGGGTTGTCGACCTTCCCATTGATAAAAACAAGTCTATGTTCCTTATACATTTATAACTTTACCTTCTAACTTCTTTCCACACAAATTCATCATGGAATGGTCGTAGGGCGTCCATTTGACAAAACACGTGCGGTACTTCATTTTGTTGGACCGTTATTGTAGGAATTTCACCAGCTGGATGATTCTTGTCTGTCGACATCTGTAAGGTAGTCAGAAAATAAACGTTAGAGAATATCGAAGGGACAATCAAGAATTGACAGTCCAAAGATACTGGCAATATAGGATGCACAAGACGAAGAAGAAAAAAAAACACAATAGAGTATGTGTTGGACACCACTATACGCAAGCAAACACAAATAACGTAAATAAAGTCCCCCCTGAAGGTACGTAATTCATTTAGTTTCTTATTATGACAATTACGTAATGTTCACATGAATTATAATTTCATACATATACAAAATGAAAAACAAGATATAGTACACTGTCGGAACAGTTCCAAATTCAATCGAAAAATCATCGAGGAATAATACTTATACAATTGGTCTTTTGGTAATCAATAATGTAAGTATATACATATAAATCATTTATTATATTTTAGTACCTAACATATGAAAATGCTGTATTTTGATGGGATAATCAGTGTGTACTATTTTTGAACTGTACATTTGACAACGGGTGACTATACCTAGCGACGGGAACTATACCAGTTTCAAACGATTTCCCGCGGGGACTATACCTGTGGCATAGATTTCCCCGTGTAATTTTTATATATTTTTGTCAAAATTTATCTCCCTTAAAATAGACTCGCGCTGTAGTCTGCTGTCAACATGGCCAGGTTTGGCAATGCAAATATAATGTTACATTGTGAATTTTATTATTATTATTATTATTATATTGAATTTGAGTGTGTTTTTATTTTATGTATGGAATGAGATGTTATGTACTAAATATATTAGTATCTTCTCCTTCGAGAACAGTTTTCCTATAGTGTTGTCTGGTGAGGTATAGTGCCCTCGCCGTTGGCCCAGGCACTATACCTCACCAGACAACACTATGCTAGAGGAGAACAGTTCCCTCAGAACAATAATAGAATAATAGTACAATACTTGCAGGACGTGGTTCCAACAGTGATCGTACAAATGTGGTTTGAATAGAACAAGAATTACAACCCAGAAGTTAAGAACGATATACAAATTGTAGACCTATATCAATCATTTACACATCACTTCGCAAATTTTACGGTAGCCACCACGACTTGGTTGATTGTTAAAGAATATCTGTGTCACATATGACCACGGATATGTTCCACTTGTAACACTTCTGGTACTTTCCTCGTTCATGACTTATCACCAGGTTTGTAACTAGAGTAACACGACGGGTGTCACTAGTGAGGCAGGATCTGCTTACCTTTCCGGGGCACCTGAGTTCACACCCTGGAATTTAGTAGGGTTCGTGGTACTCGATCTTTAGTTTTATATGTATGCTTTGTTGATCGTTGTTTGTTCTTTTGAACTTTTTCTTTTGGCCATTGTGTTGTCTGTTCTTCTTCGATATACGGATTCGGATTGCCTTTTTGGCATCTTCAAGCTTTTCTTAACCTTGCTTGAGAGTTTTAGCTAGTTAGTAATAATGCCGAACTGTTGGATATCCGGTCATTTGTTATAAAACCAATACAAACTGTAGTTGGTGTTGGACGATCTTAAGGTTAGTGTTGCTCGATCTTTAGTTTTATGTGTATGTTTTGTAGGTCGCTATTTGTCCTTTTTCTTTTGGCCATTGTGTTGTCTGTCCTTCGATTTACGGATTCTGATTACCGCTTTGGTATTTTCAAACTCTTCTTACGTCTGTTATTTTACTTTGTGGAATATTGTTGCTGTCCTTGTCTCCTTTAGAATATATGTTCTGACCTGCACACACCGAACCCACAAATGTAGCAGTGATAGGCACTTATTGCACGGGCAGATGTAAATATAATTTTCATCCGATCGCGACCACGACGACCCTCTAACTAAGACTAACTTATCATACATCAGACGTCACAGTAATACAAAGGAATAAATAATATAATATATGCTCATTTATCACAATTAAAATGATTCGTCACTTTTGAAAGTTACAACATTAGACGAATTAAGAATATTTATTATTCATAACAAGATATGTTTTACCTTTATAATGTACACGTTATAATATTTACAAAAATATTACAATTAGTTTCACGTTTCTGTCACTGTCATCGGGTCATATTCTCTGTATATATTCCAGTTACCAACAAATACTATAAAACTGTTGAAAAAATAATTTGTACCTTAATTATTTTGGGTTTTCGGAATTGTATTGGGTTTCTTGTTGCTTCAGCGTTGATAAGCAAAACAGTTTGGTATAGCACAACCCACAATTAAAGGGATAAAATACTGACTATAAGTGTTGATTGATTGATTGATTTATTATGCTTAACGCTATTTTCAGCAATATTTCAGCTATATCATGGTGACCAGTTTTAATGGTGGAAGAAGCCGGAGAGAACCACAGACCATGAGCAAGTAACTGGTAAGCTTTTTCACTTGCGGCTGCAAGTTGAGTCCACCCTTTTTGTAATTTACAAAGCGGAGCGCGAACCCACGCCGTATTGGTGATAGACCTGTGTGAGTTGTTAGGTAAGCCAACTACCTAACTCATTGAGACACCCGGGCCCGACTATAAGTGTTGACAATATATGCATGTTCACAAGAGGCCTAGCATAATATGCAACACGATTTATCATACGAAAGGTTGCTATATGACAAAGAGGTAATTAGCAGCCTTACATCGAAGAGAACAGACAATACAAAGAAAAGGGACAAAAAGACGAAACAATAATCTACAAAACACTAGACACAAAAACAAAGAAAAGAAGAAAAGAAACAACATTGAACAACACGAACCCGACATTCCAACATTTTATTTTGAAAAAAATAGATATTTGTCTGTTTAAAAGGTTAAATGAACATTGTCATCTTTTTTTTTAATTTTAACTAAAACATTTTTCTACAATCATTTAAAATTTTAACACATTTCATTTTTACCTGACATAAAACATTATGCATGTCATGTTTTTGCAGTCAGATAACATATTTGTATAAAACTTCCATGTCATGTGTTTAAATTATAAAGTACAATGTACTTTAGGTAATTATAAGTAATATATGATGTTTTTAAAGACCCGTAAATATTGTTTATCTATCACCATGATTTTAGCCTGAACTTCATAGCTTTATGCTAAGCAGGTCAACTCAAGCAAACAACAACTCTTCTCGTTTTGGATAGTAAATGAATTGAGACGATTCCAGTTTCATGTCATTTATTAAATGACCTATATGTATATATATATGAATACAACAAGGGGAGTGTAACTTAAACAGATACTTTGAACACCAATCTGATATAATCTAAAATATGTAAGTACACTCCCCAACTACAAATTTCTACTATACAAAAGGGATGGCGACTGAAAAAGGCCACATCTACATGTATACATATATGGATACAACAAAGGTGGATTAAAAAAAAACAAAAAACAAAAACAAAAAACAAAAATAAGCTTGGGGTGGATGGTGGGAACTAAGATTTTTTGATGCGAAGAATCGTGTGTATCCCCCCCCCCCTCGAGAAATTTGTCAACAATTACACGTGACCGAAACTGACCACAAAATATTGTTTGTCTTGTCAACATGCTACTGACATTAAGCTTTAACGGCGCCGTCGTAGTCGTGATCGTATGGTAGTTGGATTTACAACTACCTATTCAATCAGTGCATATCACCAATAACGTTGTGATTTCGAATCCTGCTCAGGCGAGGTGTACCTGATACACTATTTTGTGATAAAGTTTGTCAGTGACAGGTCGGTGGTTTTCTCCGGGTGCCCCGGTTTCCTCCACTAATAAAACTGACCGCCACGATATAACTGAAATATTGTTAAAAGTGGCGTCAAACATTATAAGCTACCAACATAATGTTTCACAGCAAATGTCGGTGAAATAATAAAATCCAGTTAAGAAAGATTCTAGGATGGACCTCTGGCAAACTTGACATTTTGGTTCCGTTCCTTTCGATTTGAAATCTACAATATCTGAGACTATTTGAGAATTCTTTTACGAGGGTTGAGGTAAGGGTTAAGGTGTTGAATGCCACTTTTCAGCTATATCGTGGCGGTCTGTTTTATAGGTGAAGGAAACAGAAATACCCGGAGAAAACCACCAACCTAGCGCAAGTCACTGACAAATTTTATCACACAATGTTGTATCGAGTACACCTGTTTTAACGATTTTGATAAATTAACAGACCTACAGACATATATATAATCACATGTTGTATCTTTAATAATACTATATATTGCTTCACACGACATAAGTGAGATTAATTATACTTGTCTAAAGATATATGTTTTGTTTTAAATCAGGTACATTTGTATATGAAGTCATGAGTGGTCAAACTTGACCACCGAATGACCGATAGTTAAGAAGTGTTTGTAATTTCTCAAACTATGTAGCAATTGACGCTGCTTTAAAAAAAAATTATGAAAGCAAACAAAAACAATTCAGATTGATGGTTTTCGGACTGTTTTGTATTGGGACTATGTGAAATTACCCTTCGCGAGGACATGAGTTCACCGCCGGTGTTTGGTGGGGTCCATGTTACTCATCATTTTAGTTTTTGTGTTGTCCACTTATGTGTCTTTACGTTCTGAGGTTCGTTTTAGTTGCTTGTAGGAGGCTCGTGTCTTGTTAACGTTTGTGGTGTCCAACACATATTGTGTTGTATTTTGTTTTCTGAGTCTTGTGTACCTATTGTTCATTTTTGATTGCCCCTTCGGTTTTCTCAAACGTTTATTGAACTATGTTGGATTTCAGACTGTTAACACTTCGGATCAAACCAAGTTCTCATTATCATTGACAGACAAGATGATATAATCTACATATATACCTCACAACGGTCGTACGCAATAAAGCTCATAATGAATCAACTATGTTTAAGCCATGTAATAATTAATGTAGTATCACCCTGGCATTGACATACATAATGCATTATAGACCTGCTGGTCACATACAACAATCAACCAGGCAAATAAACGTTTATCATTTCCGATATTAAAGATAAATTTGGGTTGTATAATGGCGTGCATCAGTAATGGGACAGGAAGACGAATTAGAATATATCTTAAACGTAAACATGCGACATTATATTTACAAATTATATATTATATATAAACCGTCTTATCATTCGTAGCCATCATACAACATCCAAAATGAGATAGTTAGGTTAAGGTGTTATGTTAATAATTCGAATAACATGTCAAGACCAAACAACATTACTGAAACAGTGTAGCTCATCTGCCTCGTTTTCCGTGTTGTGTTGTGTTTGTGTGTTTTTGTATTTTTTGTGGCTTTATCTTCGTCTTGTGTACCCAGTATTGCCGGTTTTCTCTGGATTGTCCATTCTTGATTGCCCCTTTGATATTCTCTAACGTTTGTTTTTTTAATAACAACCAGAATAGAAAACTTCAAAGAGACATGAAAACACAATCTAGATAGACAAGACAACGCCCTCAAAACATGAATTCACGGTTTCTGATTACCATGTGGTATCTTCAATCGCTTCTTCACTATCAAGACAGACATAAAAAAAACAAAAAAAAAACAAAAAAAACCACAAAGAATAAAATATTTTTCACCAATTGGAGACTGCTACCATGTGACTAGAAACGGTATAAAGATGATGAGATATTAGGTCTTATAATATGATTCTAGATACAGTGATTGAGTGAGTGATTGTTTTTTAACACAAATTCAGCAATGTTTCAGCTATATCATGGAGAGAACAAATTAATTTTCAATGAGATGATGAGGTCCACTTTGTACTAGACTAACACGCTGAGTTGGATTTATATAGTGCTTGCTGCTCACTGAAACAACAGTCCGCGGGTAGTCATGTCGCTCTACATGGACATATTGTCCTGATTCCAAGCCAACCAGTCTTTGTTCTTTCTCCTTAATGCTGCGTGCTTAGCGGAGAAGCAACAAATACCAATTTTTATAGTCTTTGGTTTGACCCGACTTTGTCTCGAACCCACGATCTACCGCACTCGAGGAGAACACACTAACCATTACGACATCGATGCGGTTGATTCTAGTTACATGTCAAATGAATATATCAAAACTGTATTGCTGATTCTAACATCATTTTGAAATATGAATAATCAAATGAAAAATAAAAACATACACTGTCGGAACATTTCCAAAATACAACCGCAGAATCGTAAAAATAGAGACAAATTTGATACCTCTAAAATAGATATACATAACCTCTATCTATCCGAGCTTGGCAAAGGCACTTGAGTAAAAGGTGGCGGGAATAAAATAATAATATCTAAAAAGAAAATCATTATTTATTTTGTTGACATTGTGGTCGGATCTAAATGTTTATTTGTATCGATTGTGACTCTTTTTGGTTTTGGATTTGTTCCGCTAGAATTGTATATATATATATTTTTTTATTTTATATCCAAATTTTAAAATGTACCATTTATTTACACTGAATGTTCGCAGTCCTTGATAAAAAAAAAATATGTCACTGAAATCCGAGGGGACAATCACAATCAGCCTCTGTATCATACAAACATTTACCTTTTGTTTACCTCATACCTATGTTGACCATTGACCAAGAGAACATATGTATCTCACGCCTGTCATCTCAAGAATGATAATACATTTATTATGGCATCTTCTGAGACAAACATTGGTGATAATTTTCTGTCTAAATAAATGAAGTAATATAAACATCAACTTGTATTAGCATGGCGGTTGTTTTCTCCGGTTTCCTTCCCCAATAAAACAGATCGCCACCATGTAACTGAAATATTGTTGAAAGTGGCGTTAAACACCATAACCCTTACCCCATAGCCCAATGTATTATCCAGTTTATATATATTTATACAATCTATTCTAAAAGGGCAAAATAATAACCATCATCAGGTAAACTCTTGGCCAAAATATTTGAAAGCCAAATTAGTTAAAAACCTTTGGGCGCCAGCAAGAAAACCAAAAGGGTCTAAACAGGATAGCAAAAATCAGTTAAAATTACAATTTCAATAAAAATATATAATAAACCATGTCAGTGCAAAAACATTTACAGTAATATTCTGGATGCAACTCAGCTGCTGACGCAAAATGTACCCAGAGAAGGCTACGGTGATCCTAGTTTAAAGTCATCGGTGCAAAAATTATACGGTCTTAACAGCGAACTGATTGATCGCTCCGAAATATCAATTTTCCAAATGACAATGTATATTTCAGAAATAATTCATGGAAGTCAGAATGTGTTTTGAGTCTTAGCATGGGTTGGCGGATATTAGTATTTTATCCCGTGCTGGAGGAGAGGGATAAAACAAATTAATATTCGTCAACCCATGTTAAAACTCAAAACACATTCTGGCTTCCATGAAATATTTCGATTCTGATATATCTAAGAGTACACGATAATTCATCAGCATGTGCATTTACGACGGGAAAGTCAGTCATATGCACCGGCGCATCTGCTAATGAGATAATACCCAATCTATAAATCTCTCGCTTTTTTTACAAAGCGAAAGAAGGACGTCATGTTTGAATTTCCGTTTTATTTAGATTATGTATCTTTATCACGGACCTGACCATAGGCGTAACATGGCGGGTGTCTTGTACACATTCCAACGAAAAAAAGATGTGGTAAAATAGATTTGTAGGCCCAAACATTACAATTTATTTAATGCGGCTTAAAATGGCTTTTAATATGCTTAATATTATTGTCACATCATAGGTGACAAGAGCAAAAAATGAGCACTTCATTATTTTTTTGGACAATTTGTTAATATAACAGATTTTACAAGGTTTTTCATATAATTAACATATTATGTACATGTAAGTTACATGATATATAAAAAACATCTATAATATATTGCTAAGTTTTCTAATATTTCATTTAGTAAAACAAGATATGAGCGAGTGTAAATGATAATGAGATATTATCCAACATTGCATTTAAGACCACTAGTAAAGTAAAGTAAAGGAACAGGGATTTTTGCATACACTGACACAAGCAAAAAGACAGTTGAACTTATTAAACATTGAGTTAAAAGACATATAATCGTTAGAGAAAACTGAAGTTGCAATCACAAATTGACAACTCAAAGACACTATGAACATTGGACAAACAAGAAATGTGCTCTCAACACTCGCCGTTTTACTTATGCATTGCAGTCAAGTCAGATTCAAGACAGAACGACGATAAGGAAATTGATGAGCAACAAGCACATGCACTTGTTTCATTCAAAAAATATATAGGAAGAGGAGGGGACATATATGTTTTGAATGAAACAAGTGCCTGTGGCAACAAGGTACTCACCAAGAAAAAAAGGACGGGGGTGAGTCAGGCGCGCTCGAAGGGTAAGCAATCCCTGCTTCTTATAAGACACCCTTCGTGTTACGATTTGATTTGATTAGCTTGTTGATGTTGAACGCCACTTTCAGCAATATATCAGATATTTCATGGTGACCAGTTTTAGTGATGGAAGAAGCCGGAGTACCCGGAGAAAACCACCGACCATGGCCAAGCAACTGGCAAACTTTATCACTTGCGGCTGCGAGTCGAGTGCACCCTTTTTTGTAATTTTTACAAAGCCGGGCGCGAACACACGCCCTATTGGTGATAGGCTTCTATGAGTTGTTAGGTAATCCGACTACTTAATTCATTGAACCACCCGAGCCCCCTCTCCGGTGTTACGAATGTATTGTGTAGTCAAGTGATAGACTAAAGAAATAATCTACATAAGAGAGAAAAGATTCATTGTCATTTGAGATATAGATATAACATGACAGTAAGACATTTTTTGTAGCGATGCCTTCAATAAAGGAGCGGCATAGCCATTTGCGCCAGTAGGTGAACACTAGTAGTGAGTAGGTATGATCTGTAACTGAACGTTATTATTCTGTAGTTATGGATTGTATTAATTGTGCAGTGAAACTCGTCTTAACCGAATCGTTAGAAAAGCCGTTACATTGAATTACAGTAAATTTAGCACCAATGTCTGAAATCTTTGTATATTTAACTTATATTATACGAATGAACCCTCTCTTCAAGTTAGTCCCACATGTCTTATATTCAACAGATTTCAAAATATCGATATTTAAATCAAATGTTAAGCTTGCATTCCCATAATTAATTGCTTTGAAATTAAACGTTTGATAAATCAGCACCAAAAAATAATAGTAATGTTCGTCTCGCGTGGTTAAAGCGAACCAAAATGTATGCAGCTAAGAATAGAAATAGATCGTAATTAGACGGCTGTTAGGACATATGTCTTTTTCCGCTTGTTGTTTTGCAACAGTGCATATGTTGTTAGCTATTTTGAATTGTATGTACCGTGCAAATATTGACATCCACTTTAACACTAGAAAAAAACTGTAATGGAACAAAAAACATCTTATTTCCTGTGATTAATTTCAGGATACAATAAAATTAAGTTGAAATACCTTTCTTGAGCCAAAAAAATAAGCATTCCTTAGGTATAACAACACTATGTGGGTGGAACGTAATTAACATGTTCATGAATAATTAACTCCGTTTTCAAAAAAAAAAAAAAAAAAAAGATCTATTGAAATATTGCTTTGACATTTCATAGCATTTCATTTAGGATTTTTAAAAGAAAATTTAATGGATAAAACATTGAAGATTCCAAAGAGTTAATCAGAAGTCGTAAATCGAAGAAGGAAAGACAACACAATAACCAAAAGTAAAAGTACACAAAATTTATTATTTATAATAATGTACAGTACACATAAATACATATAGCTGTCCAGCACGTTCTTCAAAAAAGTTTGAAGATACCAAAGGGGTAATCAGAAGCCGTAAATTGAAGGATATGCAATATAATGGTCAAAAGAAAAAGTACAAAAGGACCAACAACGGTCTACAAAAAAAAACATATAAAGCTAAAGATCGAGTAACACGAATCCCATTAAAAACCGGGTGTGAACACAGGTGCTCCGGAAAAGACCATATTCATTATATCCAATTTGTGTATTAATTTTATTAAATTATAAATATCGGCATATTAAACCGGGTAGAGCAACGTGGTGAAAAACAAAACAATGCCACGTGGTTGGAACAGTTCCAAAATCGATACACATAACATTGCTGTCTACATGAGAGTAAAACGTCAACATTATGGCTGGCTGAGCACCGTTGTTACAAATAACGGAGTTCTAATCTTGAACTTTATATAAGAGCAATAATTAAAATTTACCAATATTGCTATAGATTGTATACAATTGAAATGACAGTTTTTATATTCCACAGACAAACATTCGCGCCTCTGTTTACATTATGATACATGTATATGAGCGCTTGAATTTCGTTGCTTTTGCGTACTGGGCAAGAAAAACAAACGCCGTAGATATTGCATGTGCTACTGGAGTCAGTGACATTGGCGGACGTTCATATGTAAAATACTACCAATATAATCTTCTTTAGTTTATTTAGTATAGGGTATGCAAGCACATATTTTATTGGCCTTTGCGACCTGTATAATAATGATTGTCAATTCATCTGGGTTTGGAGATCATATGAGCTAATAACGGGTCTAAGCAGTTTTTGTAGGGGGTAGTTGGTCGATAAAATAAGTCGGAACTGTGCTAAAAAACAGAAAGAAAATCGATATATACAGAACATACATATGTACATGACCCACACTTTCGTGGCACAGACACTTTAATAAAAAGTATATGTACATGTATTAGCCTAGTTTTATCATCGCCGGAAACCCACGGCTGATTACGGTTCGTTCCTCACTCCACCACCGTGGGTCGATTCGTACAAATTTCCTCGTTTTCATGAATATTCATCAGACAGAATTATCCAATCAAATTAGCGTTTACGGAAATGGAACTCTTCAAAATTGGAGGTTAATATGGATAATCAAGAATAGTATTTACATTAAGCCGAACAAGTGATAATTGGTGCGTTCTGATTGGTTTAAATAACTAAAGATGATGGTCAAGAAACCAATGAAATAGGCTCATGAATTATGCATGAAAACGAGGAAATTTGTACGAATCGACCCACGGTGATGGAGTGAGGAACGAAGCGTAATCAGCCGTGGGTTTCCGACGCTGAGTTTTATGGGCCCAAGCGTATCCTCTTATGATGCGTTTGTGCATGTCTTTTTCTACGTGTAAATAAAATGCTGATCCTCTGGGTGAGTAGCGCCGAATCCTAATCTTGAACTTTATGCATAAACAATATTTTAAACGATTTCCCCCCATGCTTTTATCATTACTGAGATGTAAATACACGTTAGATAATACAGGGGTAATCAAACATGGAAAATCCAGAGAAACTGTAAGTGATCGACATATATATGTCTAATACATTGCAATTAAGTGTCATAGTACGTCTGTTCTTAGCACAAAACTTAACAATTTATTTATAATGGTACTCTTCTTAATGTTAGTGTAAATAGTTGTGTCTATAAATAAACGTAAAATAAATGTCTTAGTAATCCTTGACAGTTATTTTGAACATTTAAATCAAGTGTTGTATGTCTCTGTGACGTGTTTAACTCAAAAAGAATAATTGTACATTAGGCGGTATAACCTACAGCGAAAACTATGAAATTTGACAAGCCGTCTGAATTGATGTAGAATTTGGTTTTGTATTTGGATTTGTATGCAGATAATAGTAATAATCCAATTAAAGCGAATAGATAATCAAACGAATGTGAAAAATAAATAAATAAAAAAGAAATATATTAGCAAAATTTTTTAAAATATTTTAACTAAGAGTGTACATGATGCGTCGTGCACACTTTATTATATATCAACGTTTTTATTACTATCACTAGGTCGACACCTCTTCTGATGGACTGTTAATAACCAGTGGTATCATCCGCCCATTAGTCAGTATTGCAGCACTAATATGATTTTTAAGATATATTAATTATTCAAATGCACATTTCATAACAGTCATATACCTGTGTACATTTACTACAAGCAACGAATAAAGAAATAAAGCAGAATTTAAAAAAAATCACTTTAACTTATTTATTTACAAATGCAACAAACACAATGTTTTATTTATAAAATAAATTGTATGTCCTTCTTGTCAAATACAACAAGCCAGGTTCCACTAATGGAGCAGGAACTGCTTACCCTTCCGGAGCACATGAGTTCACCCCCAGTTTTTAGTGGGGTTCGTGTTACTGGATCTTTAATTTTATGTTTATGCTTTGTGAATCGTTGTTTGTCCTTTTGTGCTTTTTCATTTGGCTATTGTGTTGTCTGTCCTTCTTCGATATATGAATTCTGATTACCCCTTTGGTATCTTCAAACTCTTCTTAAAAAAGTGAATTACGCCTAGTGTTCTATATGGTTTCAGTACGAGTTATTTGTTTTATAACTGTACTACATATTTCACCATTTATCTCTTTAGTTATATTGCCTATAGTTATTTAACGTGTAAAAGTCTAGGTTAAAGTCAAGTCACGTCAAGTAAATTTTATTTAAGAAGTCGGTGGTACAAAACAATAAACATATGCTCTGTAGAGCTTTTTAACCCGACTTATACATAAATAAATAAATAAATAAATAAACATGCATGCAACAAATTACAAGTACATAAAAATACATAGCTAAAATAAGCTAAGACATATAGGCATAAAAGGGATAACTGTGAATAGATCTGAACAAGAACCCACGTGGCAAGCGCTTCTTTGGACTCTTGTTCAAGATACACACACAGATGTTCCAACATAAAGCAGCAGTTAAAAAGAAGCAGCAGGTAAAAAAAACTAATAATAATACTGAATACTCAAAACTGGCACCCACATAATCAGTTAGTCTGTTAGTTGTAATAATTAATTCACAGGTTGCTGTACAAGGACGTGTGATTATGCTAAATGTGTACAATGGTGCATACAGATATATCACTTTTAGAGTTATAA